>JARQOC010000003.1:320279800-320472263 GCA_033576535.1 Allobates femoralis
TCCATGCCCATCCATGCCCATTGGGATACATGGAGGCCAAATCGGATCCGTGGCTATCTGTTTTACAATGGATAGTCACAAATCCCAAAAAATTTTGGTGTGAAGGGGGCTTAATCAGTTGAACCAACACAATATTTACATAGTACACTGTCTTTCTCTTTGCAAGTGTTCAGAGCAGACGCCCTGACAATTTCCACAAACATAAAGAAAACTGAACTTGCTATTCTGACCTCCAACTACTAGATTAAATAACGTCCTAGGTCATAAAATTCTCTGATACATACAAGTGCAGGTGAAAGCTTCAGATCAGTCTCAATGCAGCAGGTATCCACTAAGCTCTCTTATGGCATTCACATTTACTAGAGTCCTCGTACATAGAAACTCACACAGTCTCTCTATCAGGCCATCTGTAATCTTAGCCACAAAATGCTGTAAATCCTATCTAACTGTCCCTAACAGACTAAACTGTTGGTGACCAGTCACACATCCAAGTTTACTCACAGAAGCTGCTTGGATCTCTCAAGAATCCAAGTGTTTTTGTGTCTCAGCCAGGTCTCTCTCTCTCTTCTGTTGCTCTGCAACAACCTTTTGTGACAGGTGTTACTTTTGCTTTTTCCATTTCCTTTTTTTTTCATCAGCAGTGCTTTCCTCTCTTCTTGCATGGTGACCTCTAGTGGCCGAACTAAGTTATTGCACCAGATTACTTATGACGTCCGAAAACATTAACAGATACCAACATGGTACTTCCAGCAATAACTTTTAAATGGTCAATCTGTTCCTCCATTACTGAAAAATCAGAGTTTGAATTGCAAATGAGGCTGTACAGTCATGGCCAAAAGTTTTGAGAATGATACAAATATTAATTTTAACAAAGTCTACTGCTTCAGTTTTTCTAATGGCAATTTTCATATACTCCAGAATGTCATAAAGAGTGATCAGCTTAACAGCAATTACTTGCTAAGTCAATATTTGCCTAGAAAATGATCTTTAACCCCCAAAACACATTTCAACATCATTGCAGTCCTGCCTTAAAAGGAGCAGCTAACATCGTTTTAGTGATTGTTCCATTAACACAGGTGTGGTTGTTGATGAGGACAGGGCTGGCGAACAATCAGTCATGATTAAGTAAGAATGACACCAACAGACACTTTAAAAGGAGGCTGGTGCTTGGTATCATTGTTTCTCTTCAGTTAACCATGGTTATCTCTAAAGAAACACGTGCAGCCATCATTGCACTTCACAAAATTGCCTAACAGGCAAGAGTATCGCAGCTAGAAAGATTGCACCTCAGTCAACAATCTATCGCATCATCAAGAACTTCAAGGAGAGAGCTTCCATTTTTGTCAAAAAGGCTCCAGGGCGCCCAAGATAGACCCGCAAGCGCCAGGACCGTTAAAACTGTTTCAGCTGCAGGATCGGAATACCAGCAGTGCCGAGCTTGCTCAGGAATGGCAGCAGGCTGGTGTGAGTGCTTCTGCACGCACTGTGAGGCAGAGACTCTTTGAGCAAGGCCTGGTTTAAAGGAGGGCAGCAAAGAAGCCACTTCTCTCCAGAAAAAACATCAGGGACCAACTGATATTCTGCAAAAGGTACATTGAGTGGACTGCTGAAAACTGAGGTAAAGTCATTTTCTCTGATGAATCCCCTTTTCGATTGTTTGGGACATCTGGAAAACAGCTTATTCGGAGAAGAAGAGGTGAGCGCTACCACCAGTCTTGTCTCATGCCAACTGTAAAGCATCCTGAAACCATTCATGTGTGGGGTTGCTTCTCAGCCAAGGGAATCGGCTCACTCACAGTCTTGCCTAAAAACACAGCCATGAATAAAGAATGGTACCAGAATGTCCTCCAAGAGCAAGTTCTCCCAACCGTCCAAGAGCAGTTTGGCGCCCAACAATGCCTTTTCCAGCATGATGGAGCACCTTTCCATAAAGCAAAGGTGATAACTAAATGGCTAAGGGAACAAAACATAGATATTTTGGGTCCATGGCCAGGAAACTCCCCAGATCTTAATCCCATTGAGAACTTGTGGTCAATCATCAAGAGACGGGTGGACAAACAAAAACCAACAAATTCTAGCAAAATGCAAGCATTGAATATGCAAGAATGGACTGCTATCATTCAGGATTTGGTCCAGAAGTTGATTGAGAGCATGCCAGGGAGAATTGCAGAGGTCCTGAAGAAGAAGGGTCAACACTGCAAATATTGACTTGCTGCATTATCTCATTCTAACTGTCAATATAACCTTTTGGTACTCATAATATGATTGCAATTATATTTCTGTATGTGATATAAACATCTGACAAACACAAATAAAAACGAGAGGGCAGCAGATCATGTGAAAATATAATTTTGGTGTCATTCTCAAAACTTTTGGCCATGACTGTAGATTATGAAGGTTACTCCAACTCTATCCTCCAATTTGTACTGCCTTCTGCTTGGCATGACTTTAAGGGTTCACTCACATCTACATATAAAATCTGTGCTTGTAATGTGAGAAAACATCACATTACACTCGCTCCAATGTTAAACAATAGGTCAGAACATATCTGTTGCTATTTCCTGGTCAAAATTTTGTGTGCATGGTAATTCCCAGCATGCTGTGAGTGGCCGTGCATCTCACCAATATGTGCTGCACACAGACCGCACAGGGACAGCACATGGATGGCATACATAATGCATATTTAACATGATATTTTACATGCTCTAAAAAGCCAGATAGATAGGATAGATGGATGTCAGCTATACAATGTTCAACTCCTCAATATATTGTAAGCTTGCACCCTTTAGTGCCTTTCATGAGGTACAAAAGAGTGTTTAGCCTTGTTTTAGCCAAAAAATAAATTATTTATTTAAAAAAAATCTGTGGTTACCCCAATTTGTGATAGTCAGCTAGGGTAAAGCAGACAGCTGCAGCCTGCAAGCTGGCAACTTAACCTTGCTGGGCATCCAAAACAGAGTTCACCTCATGCAAGTTTTTTTTACTTATTTATTTAAAAAATAAAGAAATTTAAAAAAAAATATGGGCTGACCCCAAATAAGGTCTGCCAAGGTCAAGCAGACAGCTAAAGTCTGGTATTCTCACGGTGGAAAGTGACATGGTTATTGTCCCTTTCCAGCCTAAAAATGGCAAGTTGTGGCCACCTCAGAACTGGTACTGTACCCCATCTCTTCCCACTGCCTTGGCACGTTGGCAAATGGGATAATTAAATTTGGGGTTGATGCCAGCTATGTTATGCCAGTTGTCATCAATCCCAGGTGTTGACAATGTTGAGACATCAATCAGATACCTGACATTTCTAACTAAATCAGTAGTAAGATAAATAAAGATACAAAAAATATTTCATGAGAAAAAGCGCTCCTCAACATACTCCAACCAATTTATTGATAACCCCTCCAACCCAGCCAAAAAAATCCTGCATAACTCCAGTGATTCTGCCATAATCCACCAAATCCACCATAGTCCATAAAATCGAACCTGCAAGACATAAATGAGAAAACTAGTGAATAAATCAAGACAAAAGTTGCCCCATTAACCAATTTATTCCCTATTAAACTCCAGAAAAGTCTGATGCATTCCCATGGAGGTCCCACAAAGTCTCACCTTCCCAAAATATGGGGGACACATTCAGAGAAAGCAGCCTCCACCTCCATATGCTAGGGGAACACCTAATGCAGTCACATTCACAGGGTCACAGAGCACGTATCAAAAAATCACTGCAGATGCAGAGCATATTATTTTTATTGCTCTGTAAGGTCTTTGTTTGTAGATGTTACCCTGTATTTCGTAACCTTTATATCTACTTAGTGAGCCATGCAAACACACAGGACCACTAAAATACATTTTTAAATTTTCTCCACTTTATGTAACAATTATGTTTTTATTTCTTATATTTTTTTTAGTTAAATGTTGCAGGGCTAGTAACAGTTTTTTATACATAGGTATTTTTTCTCAGGTTCTTTATTCAATACTATGTGTTTATTTTTTATTTATTTAACTCATTCTGACGGCCATAAGGTCATAAAAGATCTTTGGGGGCAATTCAACATTTAAATTATTTTGTTATCTGATTTATCTAATACAGCAGTCCAAATTACAGGGGAAATGTATCCTTCTGGCTGCAAAGTACCCAACAGCTCCCTCGCTATACCCAGCGATCACATGACCGCTGGGTTCGGCGAAGGAAGCAATGTCAGTGCTTCCTATTACTGTGTACCTAATGCTTTAGCGCTGTCTATAGTGCAATCAAGAAAGCAGATATAACAAACTGTATGTGCCTTCTTTATGGGAAGTCCAGCTTGGTCTGATAGCCGAATTCCAAATTTGTGCAGCTTGTCTGTTAGGCAGAAATGCTTTAGAATGGTGACCTTCTAAATAGATGTTTATTGTGTAAACAGTTAAAATTATAGCCTTAAGGGGATGTCACACGCGTCGATATCGCTGTCTATGTCGCTCATACGTCACGGATTTTCAGTCGCTCAAGCGACGTAAAAGTGACGCAGGAGCAACATTGAAGCGCGTGACCAAGCTATGCAACCAGCGACATGTCTCTGATCACCGATCGCAGGTTTCACTACCAGATGTACAACCTGTCGCTCATCGCTCAGTAGACCTTGTGCATCGCTGCGTGTGACACTAAACTCAGCGACGTATTTTCTATTTTGACACCGTACAAGCGACTAAATAAAATCGCTCGCTGGATAGTCCGCAAAATGGCGACATCACCGCATCGCTGGGTCATATTGACGCGTGTGACATCTTACCTGCGATAATTCCACATCGCTCAGGCGATTAATAATTTGTGACGCATGAGCGATATCGCGGGCGACATTGACACGTGTGACAGGCCCTTAAGGGTAACTAGAATGGCATCCATTTAATGATTACATCATGAAAAAGCTCATGACATGCATGTCAATTGGTTCCTCTACAAGTCCATTTGTGATTGGTGATGAGCATTGCTCATAGGCATCTATAATAGCTTTTGTTTAACATATATTTCAAGAGTTTTTCTCAGTGAATAGTTTAAATGGAGGCCAAAAATACCACGTGGATGTAGCCTTACTCATTCAGGACCACTTTTGTGTCTAGTGAGAGATTTTACAAAAAGTTTCTTTTCTACTGAAGTTGAATCCAGATAGTAACTTTCATGATTGATTTACCCACTAATGAGTATGATAATAATGTACTGCTGAAGTTGGCGGAACATCAGACATTCCTGAAATTGCAAAAGCAACATGCCTCCTCTCCAGCCTCTAATTACCATGGAACAAAGGTAATTGCTGGTTACCAAAACAAAGTAATGCATCCAAAATGTAGTAGCTCCTCACAAAGCGATGTACAACGTAGATATGATTTCAGTCAAAATGTTATCTTGACTTACTTCAAATGATGGCTATTTTATTCATTTAAGGGAACATTTCACCTACAGAAACACTTTGTATCTGCTCATATTGTGATATTTTGCAGGTAAATAGCATCTAAATTTTGTTTGGCAGTGGAAAATCAGCAGCAGAGAGGAACTGAAGTTATATTTTCCCTGCAGCCACTTGCTTCCAGTAATGAGGGCAATCTACATGGTGAATGTATGGTTATCACTCTACCTATACATTGATTGACAGCCTGCTCAGTCCACTATAATGCTTATTTGCAATGTAAATATTGGGCTAATTTTGGACTCTTTTTTTTAGATCGACTGTGGTGGACTTGAAATTTAGACCTGGCAAATGTTAAAGTCTGTATTGTGTCTGGGACAAGTTTGTTACTTTGTACAGTACTTGAGATACATCATGTTTATCAAAATACATTATACAGATGTAGGAATCAAATGATTAGTGTGGCTCCTTATGCAGTTTTAGTTGCACACCATTGTAAACTGTCTATAGTACTAATACAGAGCTATAAAGGTATGTGCACATCATGTTTAGTATTTGATGCAAAAATGTATGCACCATTTCTGCATCTCTTGGCAGAAAAAACACAGTGGCAAATATGCACACTTTTTGCTGCCTTTTTCTATGCATTTTTGGTGCAGATTTTTCCAATTTATTAGAATGAAATCTGCAGCAAAAACGTTGCTAGAATTAACATGCTGCAAAATATTTGTAACTTGTGATTTACACTTCAGGATTCTCATTGACTTTTCTGCCATTTGGATTCCATTCAGGTTTTCTGACAAATCTGCACTGAAAAATGCATCAAAAAAGCACAATAAAATGTAACGTATGCATAAGGCCTAATTGTGATGTTGATACATGATTATCCCCTTCCCGACCTATGATGTTGTGGGACGTCATAGTAGTCGATGCCTTCCTGACCTGTGACATCCCATGATGTCATGGCGGGATCGACTTCCCGCGGCACCGGTGACCGGGGCCTGTGACATTTCACTGCTGTCGCGGGATCATGAGGATCTGTACTTTGTCCCGGGGAGGAGTTGGCTTTCCCCTCCCGTGGCTAAATTCGCTCTGATTGGCAGTTGAAACTGAAACTACCAATCAGAACGACTCACCCCTCCAAATCTGTTTGCCACCGGCATCAGGGCAACTAGAAGAATCTGGGAACAGCGCCAGAAAATGGTGCTTAAATTAATGCTTTGGCCTCTCCATGCTGAGGATTCCAGCCACTAGCTGCCTAGTTGTACCTGGCTGGGCCAAAAATAAGACGGAGCCCCACATCTTTTTATTCTAGAATTAGTTCTAAAAAAAAAATAAAAATTGGCTTCACTGTATGCTTGGCTGGGTACAATGAGCCAGCTGGGGGTTGGTGGCAATCTGTAGCTGCCAAGTTGTACCTGGCTGGACCAAAAACATGGCGGAGCCCCATGTCATTTTTTTTTCTAGAATTAGTTCTAGAAATAAAAAAAATGGGCTTCGCTGTATTTTTGGTTGCCAGCCAGGTACAACGAGGCAGCTGGGGGTTGGTGGCAGTCCGTAGCTGCCAAGTTGTATCTGGCTAGACCAAAAATATGGTGAGGCCCCACATATTTTTTTTATTACTTCTACAAATAAAATGACATGGAGCTTTACCATATTTTTGTTTGCCAGCCAGGTACAACTTGGCAGCTGGAGGGCTGGAATCCTCAGCGTGGAGAAACCCAAACGTTGTGGGCCCCCATGCTGCAAATTGCAACCCACAGCCACCCCAGAAAATAGCACGTTCATTAGAGGTGCCATTTTCTGGTACTGTGCCCCAACTCTTCCAGTTGCCCTTATGCTGGTGGCAATGCTGGTGGCACACAGGGGTTCTCCATATGTGACATGGTGTCCGCTAACAAGTTGAATGGAAAATTAGCTCCAATTGTTAGGAAGCACCATGTCGCGTATGGAGAGCCCCTGTGTGCCTAAACATTGGAGCACCCCCACAAGTGACCCCATTTTGGAAACTAGACCCCCCAAGGAACTTATCTAGTGAGCACTTTGAACCCCCAGGTGCTTCACAAATTGTTCTGTAAAAATGAAAAAAGAAACGTTTTGTGAAGAAAAAGTACTTTTTCATTTTTACGGATTGCTAGGATCCGATGAAGCATTGCTAGGATCCGTTGAAGCATTTCAGAGTTATTACCTCATAAACGGACACTGGTCAGAATTGCCAAAAATGGTCAGGTCAGTAAGGCCAAAATAGGCTGGGTCATGAAGGGGTTAAAAAAATTATAATAAATTTTGCCCAATATTTAAATGGATAGGGAACACAATGTTAATCAAATGTAAAAAATTGCTACCCTCTCCTATTGCATCCTCTCCCCTTCGCAGATTGTGAGCCCGTGCGGACACGGTCACCCCTCTGTCTGTACCTGTGTACCACATGTCTGTTCTTTGTTAATGTCTTTGTCTACCCTTTCTACATGTAAAGCGAAATGGAATTAATGCACTATAACAATAAATAATAATAATAATAATAATAAAAATGTGTTAGTGGGTACACTCTGTGTAGATATAGGTACAAATGCAAAAGTGTAATGTAAATTAAGCAGCAATAAGATGTAAGGTTTTTACAATAAATGAGGATATAATAGTATCAATGCATTCTAATGTGTATAGATGTGAATATTATATAAGGGTTGTAGATCGTAATAAGTGTGCTCTAGATTGCAGGACTTCTGCACAATCTACATTCTACATACCAACTATTTAAATAAAAAGTTCCTATAGAAATGACTATCTATGATTGTATGAATTAAAGGATTATAGTATCACAGTACTGTTACTGCCATCAGTAAGTTAGTACACTATAACTCTAGCCATTATATAGTGTGGCCGCTAATCTAAAATGACTGTACCTGTATAAAGATCCCACCAGTAGCCAGTGTCCACTGTGTGCCCATTCCATTCCCGACAAGTGTTTCAAAGAATGCTCTTTTTCATCAGGGGTGTATTAGGGCATCCATAAAGGGCCAGTATTAATGCATGTGAAGGACCGCTAGCGGAGGTCCACAGTCTTCCAAGCAATGAGGATCACATGGCGCGTGTGCACCCAACCGCCTTTTAAGAAAGATGACTTTAGCAATTTTATCTTGTGAAGTTTTCGCTTTTCTCCCATGGCCCTCTGAATAGAGTGTGCATATGGGGGTTTTGATAACATTTGCATACAGTATTATGGTTTTTCTGTATGTTAGAATGTGGTTTAGGAATTGACTTGTTTAAGGTAAACTACATGCCAAGATAAGTAATTGAAGTTCCTGTATATTATTTTATCATTTGAAAACTGGCTCTCTGACAGCCAAAACACATTTACATAAATTATATATAATATTATTATTATTATTATTAATATGTATGCGTCTGTTTTTTTTATTTTTGTGTTTCTAACTTTAGTGGCAATTATAGATCTTAAACTAGGTTCACATCAGTGTTAGGAAAGACAAGAAAAATGGAACTCATGCAGGAAATGGAATCCGCCCATGACAGATACAAACAGTGCCGACATACCCTGTTCACTCTAATATAATCTGATTGTTCAATATTTAGTGCATACTGTGAGGTGTCAACCGGCATTATTGTAAATGGACAGTATGTTTGCACATCAGTCTCTGGATAGTGTAATTCCTCCACGGTATTACTGCAACAGCAGAGATATCTGAATACCGTGCGAGTGTACCCCACGATTCAGATGAACTGTGTGTCATTTCTGTTTTATAATGCCAAAGATCGGGTTACATTTAATTTGCACCAAGTGGTTTATGTATGGTAATAAACTGGAAATTGACTGGATTAATTTTAAACCATAGCTCTGTGTCTGAGTTCTGCTGTCATGTGAGTGTACCCCCCTACTTTCAGCAAGTGCTGCCTTACAGCACGGTCATATTGCCTGCTTTCTGGACTCAGCGTGTTTGCTCTTCCAGAGATGCCAGTATCCTGTGTGGGACAACCAGGGGCAGGCTGGTGCAACTTGACCTGGGAGGCAGTGACATGATGGCAGCCCTAGCAGTAAGTGAGGAGCGAGGGGGGGCTAGCGGAGTTTGAGAAGTGAGGAGTGGGGAGGGGGGTGCTAGCGGAGTTTGAGAAGTGAGGAGTGGGGTGCGAGTGGAGTTTGAGAAGGGAGGAGCGGGGGGGAGGTTGTGAGGCCACTCACCACGCTGCCCGAAGCGTCAGCTGCTGTGAAGTTAGCGGCTGTGGCCGCAAAGCACAGCCAGACCGGCCCATTTCAGTATGGGGGCGGCCCTAGATGAGGCCAATGTCACCAGCCAGTCCGCCCCTGGGGACAACACGTTATTCCTCCCCATGATCAGAATTACTGACTCAGAGAATTTTCTCTCTGTTCTCCCACTCAGATCACTAATGTCTTCACAAGACTAAATTGACATGCTGTGTCTTGGAAGACCACTCGTAGTACATTTATGGAGCATTTAAAAGAAACACAGTGAGCTTGGGATTTCTATAAATCCTATCTACTATGCTTGTACTGTACAAAACAGCGTTTTGGACACAGTGAGAAAACGCTGCATCCAAAATGCTGATGACACTGATCGTGTGCACGTCATCTGAATGCGACTTTTTGAAATTCATGTACATGTTGGTAAAAGAACCCAAGGGTATGTTCAAATGGTCTCTTAAAACGCAGACGGGACCTCCAAATTTTCCAAGGTAAAAATTCTTCAGGAAATTGCCAGCGTCTTTTACACATTTTTTACTCTATATTTCAACTGTATAGAACAGTGGTGAAAGAGGGGCTTCTAAGCAAAGCCACCCAATGAATGAACAGGTTATTTTCTTTAATTACGTAAAGGTTTCTGAACCCTGAGATGGAATCCAGCTTAAAAGGTCATTGACCTTGATCCATAAAGATCTTCATTGTTCATGCCAGTCTTGGTGAGAAGGCATACTGGAGTAAGACACTCCTGATTCATGAAGAGCTGCCCAACTTCTCATGAACCTGGAGCATCTTATGAGCAGCATGTGCCTTTCTGTGTTATGCCAGAAATCTTACTCCAGTCAGGTACGGCATAGAGAACACCACAGCTCATCATGAATTAGATGCACTGTGGTGTCACACCCCTGCCCTGGCCCAATTTTACCCATTTTTATCAGAACTAGGAAAAACTAGTGTGAAATCGACAAAATTCTAGTGTGAAAGCTTTGATGATTTGGGTCTATAGTGTCCAAATTCCCTAAGGCCAGGGCCACACTGGTGCTAAGTATTCCGTCCAGGAGGGTCCATCAAAATGATAGATTCTGGCAGCATTAACACAGCGTAACCGTAATGGAACGCTGCCTTAACTCTGCCAATAGAATCCTATGGGGGACGGACTCCTGAGCGCATTCAAATGCTGGCATGTAAGTGCCGGAGTTTAAAATCTTGCGCTATTTCCAAGTGCACCACATGATGCAAAAGCACACATCATGTGGTCTGCTTGGAAATAATGCAAGCTCAGGAGTCTGTACAGTACCCTTTACTGTAGCAGATGCACTTTATTACCCTCTGCTGTGTGTGGGTTATACTTTTCCGCTACCTTGCCTCTCTTCAGTCCTTTGTTATTTTCGTTATTGCCACCAAGATTTGTATAAGATGTCCACAGTGTAATTGACCAATAAACTGAATTTCATTCTTCAGCACTAGCGTGGGCATTTTTGGTGTTTTTATTTAGGCAAATATGGACTCATTATTTATTGGTTTAGATTTGTTGACGGAGTAATGGTACCTTTACACGCCGCTACAGAAGGTTAGAAACAACCGGGTGTCTCACGTGCACGAGCACGTTCCAACGGTTGCAAACGGTACCCGATACCGCCTTTACACGCCGCTACAAAGTGCTCTACAGAAGGTTTAATCTATCTCTGGAGGCACCGCCGGGTAATATGGGAGGACCTGGGGCAGCAGGGACAACACATAGGCGTGCCAGAGTTGTGGATTACGAGACGCTCGTACGGTGATTGGACAATGCAATAGCATCATGATTGGCCAGCCAGAGCAGGAAGGCTGGCTAATACATGATGCTATTGCAATTGTGTAGTGTGACTGGTCAGCTCCTTAAATATGCCGCCCTATGCAGCGACAACCAATCGTAACGCAGGAGCTTCCACCAATGATCGCTGAAGGGGGGGCGGTTTCCCGGAGGCAGTGACACGCCCCAGGGAGTTAACTAGGTGTCGAAAAAACCTTCCTGTACCTGATTTACATGCCGCTACCATTGGGTTGAAACCAACCTGTTTTAGAGCACTGCTCTGAAACAGGTGTCGACAGTGACGGGTGGCAACAACCTAGTTTACACGCCGCTACCTCGGGTTAATTTGACAGTGCAAGATACATTTGTCTCCGACACCCGGTTGTTTCCAACCTTCCGTAGCGGCATATAAAGGTACCATAAGAAGGGCCTACTATAACTATGTTGATGTCCTGGTTGTTTATTATTGCATTGTACAGTAACAGCATAATGGATGGGAAATCAAGAAATCCCATGCCCACTATACTTCTCCCGACTACAGCGTGTTTTCAGCTGCGGTGCGGGTTGCCAGACTTCTGCATTTCTTCAGCATGTTAATTTCATGCTGCGGAGTGGAAGCAGTAACCATCAGCTGCACGCAGGGACAAGTCACCCTGCACCCACCGCAAATTGTAAGCACATAGCGGCTGCAATCTCCCTGCATGCACCCGCGGGTTCGCTCAGGTCTGGAGGCACTGCGTCCAAGACGCAGTGCCTCCAGATGGTGAGCATATACCCTTCCTGTGTCATACAGAACCAGAACACATCTATGTGCATTGCAAGAGACCAAACACAGCACACTGTGGTGTCAGTATGGGCACTTTTCGAGGACATTTATAGACTCTTTCTTGTTGAATAATACACTATTATGTTTATAATGTTACTGTTATTAGTAACTAATAGTGTAATTTTTGTTGGTTGCACAATGTACACAGTACAACTAATACAACAAAAATCAACATTCCATATTGCCACTCGAATCTCCCATTGTAAAATATGATTTATGATTTATTAATCTGTGTAGCGGCTTGTGAGACTGTACTGTATAAAAGCTCATCAAAGCAGCAGACTCAGGTATGTGACAGTGTTTGTCTTTCACTTCCCCTGGGCTGGTAAAATGACAATTGAGGCACTTTAGGTATAGTCTAATGATTGTTTTGAGATCATTTAAGACTTTGTAATATGGGGGAAATGAGCTTGTTATGAATAGTTGTATGCTTTGTATGCAGCAAGCTGACTGTACTTTCCATCACCCACATAAATGCTTTAATAGATGTGCGGGTGAGATAGGATCAAAGGTGTTTCTCCTTAAAAGCTGTGCCACTTTAGCTCAAATTACTGGGCCGAAACTGTCTTTGAACATGATTAAAATGGTATGCTTTAATTTTCCATTTAAAGTTGCAAAAAAAATAGCAACAAAGGATATACCACTTCAGCAACAAAGTGATAATTATGGCAAATGCGAATGAAATCAATTTACTATTTCATAAATTCTGGCATGTAATTCATAATAGATGTTATAGAAGATTCAAGGTCACTCTATCTATCTATCTATCTATCTATCTATCTATTATCTATCTATCTATCTATCTATCTATCTATCTGACCATCTGTGCATCTCTATGTTCACCTATTTTGCTATCTGCACACGTAGACACAGTCCTTGGCAGCTCACTTTTTCTTGCAGATGTTATGGATATTTTCTAATAAAATGCATGAGGACATTGCTACAAAAACATTTCCTTTGTGATCAGCAATTTAGATCAGAACGGAGGCGACCAGATAAGATTACTAGTACGGGGCTTGAAACAGCTGTATTCACGTTGACATGGAAATCATTTCAAAACCCGTCCACTACAGTTATCATATGGATCAAAGGGGAATGAATAATTAGTGCGGTTTGGGAACACTTCCATGAATTCGATATACTTATATCTCAAAATGTAATATCACAAACTGGGTATATGGTGGGAATCTACTTCTGATTATATATAGTAGAATAGGTCTGATAACTGGAGGATGCAGATAGAAGACGACCCCTGTGCAGAAGAATAAATGGGCCCTTTACAGCCAATATCTCATTATAATGCACAACTACACATGCTGTGGAGGTGAGAAAGGGCCTTATTATTCTTGGACCCCTGTAAAGCTGCACAGGTTGCACCAATGGTATGTCTGCCCCTGGATATGAGGGCTGAGCCCCTGAATAGGTGTGTGAGTCTGCTGTGTCAGTAATAGATATGGCTTTGAGCCGTATTGAGGAGCAGAGTCTCAGGTAATTAGTCATTTTCTCCTTCAATTATGGCTTGCAAATGTTATATTGGAGACAAGGTGTCAATCAAAAAGCAAAGTATAGTCGCACAAATCTAAGGTCAGGATGAGAAAGCGAAAGCAACAAGAGAGATACTGAACATTGTAGTCTTGTTTGGGCAGGTGCTCACAACGCGTAGACTCGGCATCTAGGCGCAGTGTCCTGCCTCCTGCAGGGAAGCTGGTGATCTCTACGGTGAACGCAACCACCCATACTCATAGTGAGTGTTGTGGGAGTGGTGGCTTCTCGTTGCGTTCACCTGCTGAGATTACAACCGTCTCTGCAAAAATAAATTGACATACTATTGCTCGGGAAGCGACCTAGCATGTCAGGCAATGCTGTGGAGAAAACAGGCACAGTGGACATGGGATTTCTATGAATCCCGTCCACTTTGCTTGTACTGTACAACACAGCAATTTAGATGCATCCAAATCACTGCAAGTAGTGGACACGGGGCCTTGTAATAAGGGAGCATGTTACCCTTTACCCCCACTGTGCTTGTAAACATTAAGCTATTTTAGGGTCCCATCACACTTGGCGATGTTCCAGCGATCCCGACAACGATACGACCTGTTAAGGATCGCTGGAACATCGCTACGTGGTCGCTGGTGAGATGTCAAACAGTCAGATCTACTGAACGACCCAGCAATGATACAGCGACCCGTATAATGACCTCGGCGATCGTTGTGACCCTGTCACACAGCAGCTAGTCTGACAACTCAGACTTACGTGGCTGGGTCCTGAGTCGCCAATAAGGTCTTTGTTAAGGCGTCAAACACACTGATGCATGCTGGCCAGCGGGAACCCAGCGATCAAAAAATGGTCCTGGCCATTCCAAGATGATCAGCGATGCCTCAGCGGGGCCTGGTCGCTGCTACACACAAAATTCAAAAAATGGGCTGAGCAAAATTGTGAGTAAACAACTTTGTTTCAAGCATGTGATGCTCATTTAAAGTCAATGGTGGCAAGAAACAGGTGTGGGCCATATGAAAATCATACCTGAAATCAGATATAAAGGGGAGAAGTTGACTCATCTTTGCATTATGTGTCTCTGTGTGCCACACTAAGCATGGAGAGCAGAAGAAGATAAAACAACTGTCTGAGAACCAAAGTTTTGAAAAATATTAACAATCTCAAGGTTACAAGCTCATCTACAGAGATTTTGATGTTCCTTTTTCCATGTTATATATAATCTGAGAGCAGCATATCATAGGGCAATAAAAGCTTGATTGCTGTGATGTATCACCTACTGGCTACTTTTGTGTAATTTTCATAGCATACTTGTTTGGTCTGATGTAGATGTAGCAGAGCTAAGTTTTTTGACTATGTATAACCCAACCCAATACCCCTGATGGCCAGCTTCCAGTGTACATTGTGCATTGTGAACAAACTGCTAATCAGTGGTGGGAGTGAGGTTACACAGATTAGCTAGTTTGCTGTGCAACTCAGATGTAGTCTGTGAGATGTAGTCCAGCAATGATAACCTCCTGCTGATAAAACACTATATTGAAAGAAAACCCAGCCTATTAAGAGATACATCGGGACTCATATCCTACATTAAGCTACTCTAAGATTAAGTAGCTAAAACCTACTGACAGATTCCCTTTAAGTACGTTTCTTGATCTTTGAAAAAACTATTTTATCTCATCTATTAAAGCTATAAAGAGTCTAAAATTTCACTCCAATATATTCTGAACCTTGAAAAGAAGAAATGTGCATGGCTGTGCTGAATTGTGATGTTTCATCAGCTTTATTTGTCAGATATTCCATTTTCGTTAATCTAATAACACGACTTCTTTGCCAACTATCATACATACTACTTTTTAGACATGCATGGTAGAAATGACTACATGAAAGACAGGTGAAGCATGCTTCTAAAGAGATTTGACATCAAAGCTAGTTTTGCTAAGCCTACTGTGTCTATCTTCAAAGTCAATGTCACGTGCCTCTTTTTCACCCTCCCAGGAACAATACTAAGAAACATTGTTTTTGCTTTATATTAGACAATTTTTATACTATTTTAGTTGTCCAGTGTGAGAATTATATTTACATTGTATGCAATGAAAAATCATAGGATCCATAAAGTACTGTGCAAATCTTTCTCAGGTGTGGAAAAATATTACATAGTAAGAATATTTTGAATAATAAGAATTTTTTAAACGCTTTAGAGATAGAATTGCTAATAGTTTCTTTTTATCAATTAACTGCAAAGTGAATGAACAAAACAAAAATGTATGCTGATACTGTACTATGCAGCATTTTGGACGTAGCGTCCCAAACGCTGTGTATACAGCCTTAGTCTTGCCATGGTGTATAACCTGTGACATGAAAGAAGAACAAATACCGGTAGTGCTCCAAGCAATGGCTTTGCCCCACAGATCCCTGATAAATTCTGTTCTATAGTTATGGGATGCCATAATGCAATAGAAATTGCAAGAGAGAGATGAAGGGTAAGATTGTTGCAATGCGTTAATGTATTATCTATAGATTTTTTTCTATGGATGAAGAATGTGTGATAGTATTATAATTCTAATGGTCTACATCAGGGGTGGGCAATTAATTTTCCCGAGAGGCCACATGAGAAACGGTGACTGGTGTGGAGTGCCGAACCAATAGAATGAAATTAATTTTGCTCAATAATAATATTAACGTATTAAATATAATTATTTTATGTTAATGTTAATTATGTCACAATATTGACCAGAAAAAGTATGCTGACACCTTCCTTAAATGCCATATGATTCAAGACACAGCTCCCTATTTACAGCGAGAGGCCTCACACAGCCCCTCTATACACAGTGAGCCCCTACATATCCTTATATATACGTTATGAGCCCACACACAACCTGCTAAATAAAGTATGAGACCCCACACAGCTTCCTAAATATAGTGCGAGCCCCAATTCTGTTTTGGCCATGTTCAGTTTTAGAAATCGAGCAGAAAAGAAGGATGGAATAGTCGAGAGACATTTTGGGATTCTGGTTAGTAAGGAGGTGATATCAGGTTCAGAGAGTTGGATCTGGGTAGTCGTTAGCATAGTGATGATACTGAAAGCCATTGGACTTTGTGAGCTGTCCCAGGTGAAGGGTGTAGGTAGACATGAGCAGGAGCCCTAGAATTGAACCTTAAGACACACCAACAGTTAGGCGATTATAAGAGTTTGAGATAGGGAGATGCTACACGTTCAATCTATTAGGTAAGAAGAGACCCAGGATAGGGCCATGTCTTTGATACCAAAAGATGAATCTGTAACACGAGGGATTGGTCTACAGTGTCAAAGGCAGGAGACAGGTCAAGGAGGAGGAGGACAGAGTAGTGTCGCTTGGCTTTGGTGGTTAGCAGGTCACTGGTGACTTTGTTTAGGGTAGTTTCAGTTGAATGATGCAGTCGGGAGTTGTAACCGGTCAAAGATGTAGCAGAAGGAGAGGTCGGAGGACAGTTCAAGATGGACATGCTCTTACAGCAGTTTTGAGGCATAAGGGAAGAGTGATATGGGGCAATATTTGGACATCAAAGATGTATAAATAGAGGGCTTTTTAGGATGGGTGTGATCAAGGCATGTTTAAAGCATGAGAGGAAGATACCAATTGTCAGTGATAGGTTCAAGAGTTGGGTTAGGGCTGAGACCAAGTCTATGGTGAGGTTGGGGATCAGGTAGGATGGGAGCAAGTCAAGCTCGCAGGTGGTAAGATGTGATCTGGAGATAAGTACCACACGCTAAGTGTCTCAGGGTAATCCTCAACTCTTCTCTGTGGTTCAAACCTCCCATTCAAGTCCTTGCCACCTCCTGCCGACTCCAGCTCAAAAACATTTCCCAGATCCGCTCTTTTCTTGACTATGACACTGCTAAAACACTTGTTCATGCTCTCATCATCTCCCTCCTTGACTACTGCAACTTCCTGCTTACCGGTTTCCCCGCTACCTCCCTCGCATCTCTCCAATCTATCCTAAACTCCGCTGCCAGACTAACCCACCTGTCTCTCCGCTACTGCCCTGTCTCTCCCCTCTGCCAATCCCTTCACTGGCTCCCCACTTCTCAGAGATCCTGGATCAAAACCCTAACCATGAAATACAAAGCCGTCCACAACCTGTCCCCTCAATACATCTCTGACATGGTTTCCTTATACCTACACTCACACAACCTGCGATCCTCTCAAGAGCTCCTTCTCTATTCCCCTATTATTTCCTCCTCTCACAACCGCATAGTAGATTTCTCCCGTGCATCCACTATACTCTGGAACTCTCTCCCCCAACATATCAGACACTCGCCTACCCTGGGAATCTTCAAAAGAAACCTGAAAACCTACCTCTTCTGACCAGCCTACAACCTACAATGAGACCCGGTCCACCGCACTGTCTCACAACTGGCACTACCCCCTCCTACTGTATTCCCACCCGTCCCTCGTAGACTGTGAACCCTAGTGGACAGGGTCCTCTCCCCTCCTGTATGTGTACGACTTGATTGTCCATACATATTGTACTTGTCCTCGTCTTCCCTTTCCATATGTAAAGGGCCATGGAATCTAATGGTGCTATATAAATAAATAAATATTAATAAAATAATAAGCGAGAAATGTTGATCATCTTTCATGGTGGAGAAGCTGGTTTTGGAAGAAGAGAGCTGATTAGTTATGAGGAGGGTCTGTGGGGACTGTGAGCCAAAGCTTTCTCTGATGTCATCAATCTTCTGCTTCAAGAATGAGGCAAAGTTTACAGCTGAGATGAGAGGAGAGGGAGGAGGTGCTGGGGGTCAGAGAAGAGAGTTGTAAGTGTTGAATAGTTGTTTAGGTTTCTGAGATAGAAAGGATATGAGAGATGAGAAGTAGGTTTGCTTTGCTCTAGTTAGTGTGGGCTTGAAAGTGGTGAGAAACTGTTTGTATGCGATGAAATGCTTGATGGAATGGGATCTCTTCTATCTCCACTCAGGAATCTTGCAAGCTTGCCTCAGTTCTTTAGTCAGGTTAAGATGTAAGGATTACCTATTGATTGTAGGGGTTTTGGTATGTGTGGGGGGAGCGGCCGGTTCGAGGGGCTTAAATAGTCAATACGGATGACTAGTTAATAAGTGGTGGTAATGCTTTGTTGCTATTGTGAAAGTGCAGGGATTTCAATACTGCTTACACCAATTTTAAAATACAACAAAACCCACACAAGTGGTTGTAAGTAATGGATGGGTCAACATTCAGATGACCTTCTATGGTTCAGGAAAATATGGTGTCTGGTCTCCACTTTATTATGTCCGCACTGTCACAAAACAGCACACTGGTGCCCCCTTATCATCACGACAATAACAGACAATAAATAAATGAGGCTGCAGCTGTTCTACTATTATGCCTTTTATTGAAGCGCTCAAGGGTATTGTATATATATCTATATCACCAATTCCATCTTATGGAATATATATATACAGCACCTGTACTAGTGCTGCCACCATTACTAGTTTACCAGTTTACTCATTACTGGTAACGTGAGATTAATGATGCCGGTTATAAAGCAAGAGGATTGAAATGATTACATTATACATATTTAATCCAAAAGAAAAGGCAGTGTTTTTAGAATGTACAAGATTTTACAAAATGGATACAATACATACAATATAGAGAATTACATAACATAAAAAGGATAAAAACAGAAACTTACTACACTTGTGCCACAACTATGACTTCCAAGTCTAGGGAGGGAAGTGGACAGTGATTTTTAGTTTTGTCCTAAGTCTGTTTGCTGATTTATATATGGTATATATATTTATCCGGAATTGTTTCTTTTTATTTTTTTATTTTTTACAGTCTTAGTCAGTTGTAATGCATGTTAGAGGTTAGTATTCTGACCTGCATTTTAGGCATCAGTCAGAGCTACATGTGCTTAGGAATTGTTCGTTTTCTTCTTGCCAGTTTTTTTTTCTCTAATTTTTAAAAGATAACTTTTTCTATGAAGATGTCTGTAGTGTACAGATACAGATCTATTTGCACATCTCTTTGGGCCTTCCACTTTTCAGAATCAACGGTCTGTATTCTATGTTCTTCGGTTTGGTGTCGGCACTGCTGATATCCACAGAGCCTCAGTTGCTGGACCATGGCTTTTGGGGTTGTTAAGGTACCTTTACACGCGGCAACTAGGGTCCCTAGTTACCCGCTGTGTACCTTAGATACCAGCCAGTGAGCGAAGAAGGCTGGTAACTAAGGTATGCATCGGGTATCTAGGCAGCATGCTCTGCCTAGTTACCTGCAGTTTACCCTGGATACCAGCTCCCAGCACTTCCTGAGAGGCGCTGGGAGCTGGCTGATTGCGTCTCCAGGTGTCACACGCAGTGATGCTGCGTGTCCACCAGGGCATCCATCGCCAGGTTTTAGAACAGGTTCTAAAACCTGGCGATCATCAACCAGCGATTTATCGCTGGTTAATGTGCCCTGTCACACGCGTCAATATCGCTGCAACGTCACGTGCAGCAGTGATCGTGCACTCGATATTGACGCGTGTGACGGCCCCATTAGACACTGGAGGGCTCTGTGCATGACCCAGCAGAGATTACATCAAACGCTCTGAAGTCATGTGCCTAGCAAATCTAGAAGCCTCAGCGTAGTGACCAAGGCTTCCAGGATTTTAGCACTGCTCACACCAATCCAAAGACATAAACGCGGACCAGACTGGTAGCAGTGAGTATTGGATAGGCCAGGTAGGTAAGTATAAGTAGTTTTTTTTGCTGATGTATGTAAAGCACTGTTGAATTAATGGCATTATATAAGAGAATACATATTATTGTCATTATTATCATTTTGGTGGTCTTATTTGGTTCAGCAAAATGGCGTCCACTCCAATTTGCTGAATCAACATGGAAGCCAGTTACTAAAAACCCGTATTTTGACAAATGCAGATTTTTTTTTCAATTCAACAGATTCAATTCTACTCACATTTGTTCACTTTCTGTATCTCTACTAAATAGGTAATAAACAACTGAGTTTTGCTGACTGCTAAAATCAAACAAAGCATATAATGCATTTTCAAAATAATTTGTAATTTAACCTTCTTTGGGTAGTTCAGGGTCTGATGTCCCCAGTTATATCCTAGTTATCCAATAAATGCCAGAATATTCTTTAATAATCAATACACAAATGTAGATACATTCAGTTTAGATCATGTTTAGCAAGTGGAAAATTCTGAAGTACAAACTATAATGCTGGCTTCACACCACGGTTTTGAGCTGTCAGGTTCTGTCCGGTGTTTTGTAGGAAGCACCGGACAGAACCTGACAGCCCCGGACAGAACAGAACCAGAGGGCAAATATGAATCTGCAGATCTCAGCTTTCAGGAGCTGTCCCTGCTGAAATTTCAAAATCCTAGCCGCGGTCCTGAAATCTCAGCGGGGAACTCTCCACAGTGCTGAAGTTCAGCACCGGCCGGCGCTGAGCCTCAGCACCCGGCGTCCGGGAGCCGGACCGATTTTATGTCATATTTGGCGCCATGGACTCCCACGTTAGGGGGTGCTGGATCGTGCCAGATCCAGGAGGATCCGGGAGGATCCAATTTGTTTTCAGATTTTTGCCCCGGACAGAAAATCGCAGCAAGCTGTGATTTTGTGTCGGGACAAAAATCCAAATTCTTCCGGATCCTCCCAGACAGATGGAAACCAGATGACAAATAGCTGCCATCCAGCCCCATAGGAATACTATGGGGCCGAAATCGGATCCGGGGCTGTCCGGTTCACGCCGGAAAGCCTCGGATCTCAAAAACCATGGAGTGAAGCCAGCCTAAGTGTTTTGTATGAAAGGTGGTATGCTATTTCCTGGGATTATGCAAGTATACAAAGGCAAGAGGATATATTGATTTTGTATGACAATGCTTTCCCATATCTTTTCCTTGACTGGCTATTTTGGAAAGTTGGGAGAATAGGAGATCTTGAAACATCATATCTAGATCCATAACTTGTCACCTTTTTATTTTCATATTGTTCCAAAACCAGAAAAATAGATTTGAGGCTTATGGGGATGTGATTAATTCAGGATTTATTTGAAAGAGAAAAATATCCTATGTTTATCAACTTCAAAAATATACTGTACTCTTATCTTATTATTTTATTTCCAAGTATAAGATATTTTAACATGAGGCTATCAGTACACTACTACGAGACATCCAGCTGTTCTATAATACCCAACATGTTTTCACTGGAATATGATCTAATATGTCACAAGATCATTCCATTGATGAATATTTTGTCAAGATTTTATCATCTCTTGGTCACGTTTAAAGAGTAAATTTCAAGTTTGATGAACTATTGAGGGAATGTAATGCAAAGCAATACAATGGTATATAATCTATGAAAGCAGTGTATACATATGTGTTATGAACAAAAATATAATGTCTATGAAATTATTACACATGGTAACCCTACCAGAATCTAGACCTCAGATTGAAGACTGAATCATAAGGATCAACAAAAAAAAAAGATAATGTTATTTGAATCTGTCATTCTAAGTGCAAGATATGTTCATGGTGAAGGGTGACAGAATCTTTATAGAGCTGTGCAGTGCAACCTACCTGTTGTTCAGATTTCCAAGATAAGCACTTTAAAGAGGGGCAAGGTAGAGAACAATGTCCCTCTTATACAAACTACAAAGACCTAGTCCATAAATAACTGTAACCTAGAGAGCAAATTGAGCAAGATCAAAATGAGGCAATACAATGCATCAACTAACAGCCCATCAGGTAAATTTTAATCTGGGTGCACAGGCAGCCAAAGGCTGCATCAATGGTGGTCAAATAACCATATGATCCTAGACCACCCCATAAATCTGTGGGCTAGTGACCAAGGGTAGACAGCAGACAAGCGCCAACTGTGAAAACAATAACCAATGATAAAAACCTGAGAAGGGTTGTTGGTCAAAACTGGAGGACTGGAGGCCCGCTCCTACGTGTGTAGCCACAGTGGCGGCCTTATCAGGTATGCAATAAAATGTAATTTACCATATTTTTCAGATTATAAAACACACTTTTTTCATCAAAAAACTGGGGGGGAAATGGGGGTACATTTTATAATCCAAATCTTTTAAACAGTAAACCTACTGAGGGGGGGTTGTGAGGGTGTAACAGGGGTGCAAAAGGCAAGTTTTCAGGGTCCACAGAGGGTGGGAGCAAAGCTGCGGGCCCAGAGCTGGGGCTGTGTGACGTCGGTGCACGGTGAGGACTGGTATTTTCCATATGCCTGCCTGCAAGATGGTCACCACTGCACACTGCCACAACACAGCACCAACTCTGGCTCCGCAGCTTTGTCCGCCCCCACCCTCTGTGGACCCTGAACACCTCCTGCACATCCGTTCCACCACCGAAACCCCCCTCAATAAGCCATGGTGGGTCCAGTATGGCGTGACTATGTACCAGGATGGGTGGCATGTACCAGGATTAGGGAGTCATGTACCAGGATGGGTTGGCCATGTACCAAGATGGGTGGCCATGTACCAGGATGAGGGGGAAATGTACCAGCATGAGGTCCATGCACCAGGATGGCGGGGCATGTACCAGGATGAAGGGCAATGTACCAGGATGGAGGTGCCATGTACCAGGATGAGTGACCTATATACCAGGATGGGGGACATATATACCAGGAAGGGGGGTCATTGAGAAGGTTGAGGCACATATATAATGATTGTAAGACGAACACTGGCATTATAAGATGGACCCTATTCAACATTAACATTTTTTCTTTCTGTTTTCCTTCACCAAATTTGGGGTGCGTCTTATAATCTGTTGTGTCTTATAATGTGAAATATACAGTAGTAATTTAAAAATCATACAATGTAATTTTCTGGATTTTTCTTAGATTCTGTCTCTCACAGTTGAAGTGTACTTAACAATAAAAATTACAGACCATTCCATTCTTTGTAAGTTGGTAAACTTCGGCAGAGTTTCAAATACTTATTTTTCCCACTGTATTACAATGACACAAAATTTTGAAAAAATATCCTAACATCACACTTCCTTTTTTGCAAAATGCCAGTTGCTCTCTGTCTGATGTCTCTAAAATCATGTCCTGCCTCTTTCTAAAACAGAATCTGTCAAAAATTGAACTCCTTGTGTTTCCCCACTCTACTAACCTACATAAAACTTAAAGCGAACCTGTCACCCCCCCCAGGCATGTAAACCTAAAATATCCACCTTGTGCAGCACTAAGGCTGCATTCTGACAATGTGGCTATAGTATATATGCTCCCTTTATTGTATGAAATAAACACTTAGATCAAATCTGTGACAAACCTGAAGTAAGACCGGGAGGCGGGCTTTTTCAGTGTCTCCCTCCAGCCCCTCTGTTGTCAGTCATCCCTCCTTGCTACATTCTGCGCCGCCTCCTCCTTTGTCTTTTTCTGTTCAAATCCTGCGCCTGTGTGGTGTGCCTGCCCCGTGTTTGTGTTGTTCAGTAATGACACTGCAGGGCGGCCAATCCAGCGCGTGCGCAATTATCATGGCTTGTCCTGTCCTCACCTCCCACTGTCTCTCTCCTCCCCACCGCAAAACGCCAGGTCCTCAAATCCGAAGTGAAAATGAGGACCCGGCACGGAGGAGAGAGGTAGAAAGCACCGGTTCTCTGCCGGGTGCCGGGTCCTCACTTTCTCTTTGGATTTGAGGACCTGACAGCACTTCACACAGCACTCCACAATGCATAATAGACCACATACAGTAATATGGCCCCCACATAGCACTTAAAGCAGTATATTCTCCCCCAGATAGCACTCCATACAGTATAATTTGCCCCCATTCAACCATTCAAACAATAAATTGATCCCGCATACCCCTCCAAATAGTATAATAGAACCACATAGCCCTGCAAGTTGTATAATAATGACCTCCACATACTAACCCAAATTGTATGTTGGCAACCACATTTCCATCTAACAGTATAATGGACCCCACATAGCCCTCCAAGTAGTATAATGGCCACCACTTACCCCTCCAAATAGTAAAATGACCACCACATAGATCTCTAAATAGTATAATGGCCACCAACATAGCCCTCACAATATAGATATTGAATTAAAAATAAAAATATGTTGTGTATGTATACTTACCTCTCCTTGTTCCCCTGCTTCTCCGGCCTCCGCAGCTTGTTATCAGCAGCTCTGCCGAGCAGGAACAATGTAGTGACATCATCATGATCCTGCGTTGAGAAGTCATAGCTCAGACGCACAGAGAGAATAATAGAAGAGAGAGCGCATTGCTCCCTGTTTCATCATTGCTTGTACCGGCATGGCACCTCGACTTACCGACCCCATAGCGGTTGCGCGATCTGCCCCTATTAACCGTACATCATTGCTCTGAATTATAAAGTGCTGCAGAATATATTGGTACTATAAAAACAAAAATTTTAATATTCTTACATGATGACTGTTTTTTCAAGACTCACTTTCTCAGAAAGCTGAGACTGGTGAAATATTGGGGATTCAGTTGACACGTACAACTAGCTTTGATTCTTATTACTTTATAAGAATATTTACACGGTATGAATATTCATTACTTAATATATTTTTCATTCTTATTACTGTGATTTTTGGTTTGTTGGTTTGCTTGTTTGCTTTTACATGCATTGAATTAAGACAAAAACTAATTATAGAACATAAATATAATTACACAAGGTTTCATATGCAACATAATCCTGAGAGGTTGAGTACCAGACACAGATCTGCGCCACTTTTTCAGCCAAAACACCTAGAAGACATCTTTATGCATCACCTTCTGAGCACTCTTAAGTAAGTGAGAGGAGAAAACTGAAGAACATAATTCCTGTAAGTGACACAGAGGATTAGCAATAGGTTAATGATAAATGTGGAATCTCAAGGTCCTTAGGGGGGCCATTTTTGTTTAAATGGTTCTAAATGCTACATGACAACATGGAAGTGCAAGGAATTTGACAGCACTGATTTAAAGCAGGGAAAATTGTCTTATCTGGCATTAATCACTGTAGAGGATGTCTGTGTTTGAACTGACAAATTGAATTTATCAGTGAAGTCATAAATTATTGGATGTAAGGGGTAAAACACACATATGAGGATCAATGGCAGACTGCGATAACATAGATAAAGTAAACAAAACAGTCTGCACACATCTGACATGAACAGCCATTAAACTTCTCCAAGGGTCATTACACCCTGACAAGATGCAGAGGCCTTAAGCTTTCATGTAACATTGATTTTTATAAAGAATTATTGGAAATTTCCATTCACTTGTTTTTGCTTCTACCATCCCGAGGCAATATGGTAAAAAAATGCTCAATTTTAACATTTATTTTCTAGGGTAAAGCCTTGCTTAACTGAAGGGATCTTACAACATTTCATAACCCATTAATGGAATATTTCAATTCGCAATTCACAAACCTCACCCAACCTGCACCATATTGAATTGAGGACAAGCAAGTACTACAGTAGCTTTATGCAAATTGTCACTTCAGTGAGGGAGTGTATAAACTTTAGCACCACCTTTAGGTAGCTCCTCAAAATCATAGTTGGCTTTCTGACAAGCCTTTTAATATGACTAAGGATTTGTGCCAGATCAGAACCCCAAACTACAGATGCTGCGTTTCATGGTAACTGCCCCTAATCAGTGTAGTGTGTGGGATATTCTGATCTGGCTGTATGAGAGGCTATAGACAAGGTCTGGAGAACTCGCTATCTACCTTATGGAGAGAAGTTTTTCTGCAACCATAAGGAGACTGTTAAGTAGATAAGGAGATTTAAAGCCGCATCCCTCCTCTAGGAAATATGCAAATTGTCACTTCAGTGAAGAAGTGTACTAACTCTAGTGCCACCTTTAGGTAGTTCCTTAAAGTCATAGTTGACTTTCTGACAAACCTTTTGATATGAGGGGGAGTTACCCCGAAGCACAGCGTCTGTAGTTTGGGTTCTGATCTGGCACAAATCCTTAGTCATATTTAAAGGCTTGTCAGAAAGTCAACTATGACTTTGAGGAGCTTCCTAAAGGTGGCGCTAGTGTTCGTACACTTCCTCACTGAAGTGACAATTTGCATATTTCCTAGAGGAGGGATGCAGCTTTAAATCTCATTATCTACTTAACTGTCTCCTTATGGTTGCAGGCAAACTCCTCTCCATAAGGTAGATAGCGAGTTCCCCAGACCTACAGTAGTTTTAGCAATATTTTTACTATATTTTTACTTTAATAGTAATAATTTGGGGATTTTAGAAAGTAGGAGCAAAACTATAAACTTATTGCTAGAATTGGTATTATTTTTATATGATTTTTTCTTTAAAAACTACCACCAGAACATCCAGTTGTGCCAAGTTTGGAAGTCCTACAGCTGGACCCCTCAGTGATCCCAATAACGGGTCTCTGAAGAGCCCCATCCAAATGGAACAGAAGCCAAGCATGTACACACCTATATTCCATTCATCTATAAAGGGAGTGCAGGAGATAATTGAGAGCTATGCCAGACTCTCTGGTGCTCAGGGGTGGACTGGCCCAGGTGGCAGTGCCCCCTGGGCTGGTGGTATAGCCCTCATCTAGGGCCGCCCCCCCACACAAATGGGCCAGCGGCGCCTTCCGGCTGGCGTTGTGGAAGCACAGGAGGCACGGCGGCTTGCGCCAGAGACGGCACAGTGAGTGACCGGCGATAGTCTGATAGCACCCCCTCCACCAGATTACCAAAAATCTCTGACAGCACCCCCTCCCCCCCCCCCCCGTTCCCCACCTGAGGGACGGTATAAGAAATCTGCCACCCGGAGTTTGAATCCCCAGTCAGCCCCTGCTGGTGCAGGTTTTGCAGTGATGTAGGGGCAGATAGCCTGATTCCAGCGATGCATCAGTTACTGCGTGGCTTGGTGTAGCTTTAAAGCAGTTTCTGAGCTGTAGATTGAGCAGTGCTTAATGCTGAGCTCTGTATGTTCCCTCACAGATCCCTGATTGGCAGCTTCTTGTACACACTGTACATTGTCAGCTGTCTGTCAAACTGGTGAGGCAGGGTTACACATATTATTTGGATAGTCTAGCTCATGAAACTTAGTCCTGCAGTGATAATCTGCTGCTGTTAAAATATTAATTAATTGAAACTACAGCAAGACAATCAATAAGTGACACATTCATGGGATCAGGCTCTATGCCCCTTCATCATGCTGCTCTCAGATTATATAGCTAAAACCTGCTCACAGATTCACGTTACGTATGAATGGAGTTTGCTGTGCATGTTCGACACTTGCACCATTTACATGGAGCTCTTTTAAGTCCTGGTCTTGCGTTTAGAAAAGGGGGGCCCAGCTGTTGGATACTTAGTAGATAGGAAGTTAGTCCCTAACGCCATGCATAGGGGATCCCTTCTAAACTTGACACCTCTTTCATTTTTTACACATACAGTATAATATATATATATATATATATATATATATATATATATATATATATATATATATATACATATGTATAGTCACAAACCCAATAACTGCTATCCTTTCTACTACACTCTAAAAAAGAGTAGCCAAAAAATTCTCATGGAGCTATTTCATTTCATTGTGTAGTAGCTGTATTTTGATATCTGACTGCAGTACTTATTGCCAGAAATATAATTGGGACTAATTCCAGGACTAGCTGCGACCACTACACAGAACCATGTAGTTTTCCCTTAATGGTTGCAGAAATTTAGATATTCTATAATAAATTGTTAAGAAGTTACTTTCATTTACGAAGTACAATTAACTGCTCAGTAAAATAAAAATCATATATAAAGACTGGAAGGAGTAAATAAAATAGCTTATCATTACCTAATTGTCTTAGGGTACCTTTACACGCCGCTACTGGCGGGTGGATACAACCAGCTACATGCAACAAATGTAGCTTGCACCGCCAATGTACCCCGTAGTAGCGGCGTGTGAAGACGGTAGTAGCCACCCGCCAGTAGCGGCACCTGTTTCCGAGCACTGCCCTGAAACAGGTGGCTACACAGCCGATTGTAGGGACCTGTATCGGCGTGTAAAGAAGGAACAGAAGGGTTGTTTCTACACCATGCTATGTACCTGGTATGTAGCTGGGGCGTGACACAGACTCCGGGTTACCGCGCCCCATCAGCGATCATTGGAGGAAGCTCCTGCATTACGATTGGTAGTCGCTGCATAGGGAGGCATATTCAAGGAGCTGACCAGTCACACTACACAATTGCTCGAGCGTCATGTATTAAACAGCCTCCTGCGATGCCTGCCCAATCATGATGTTCCTGCTTCGTCCTATCAGCGTACGGACGTCTCGTAATCCACAATTGTGGCACGCCTATGTGTTGTCCCTGCTGCACCAGGTCCGCCCATATTAGCTTGTTGTAGCGGTGTGTAAATGAGGTAAGGTGAGCTACAGAAGGTGACTTGAGACACCCGGCGGTGTATTTAGAGATAGATGTAATCTACTGTAGTGCACCTTGTGGCGGTGTGTAAAGGTGGTGCGTTTACCGTTTGTAACTGTTTGTGCGTGCTCGTGCACGTGAAGTAGCTGGTTGTATCCACCTGCCAGTAGCGGCGTGTAAAGGTACCCTTACTGTGCCAAAATAATGATTGGAGTCACTGCTTTTACTGATATTGTTATTACCCACATCTATGTAATGATGTATTTTTTTAACAAAGCAGACAAAGAAACTTATAAATGATAGGGTAGCACTGTAGACCTGTAACATTTGCTATGTTCACACTGGATGTTTCTGATCCGTTTTTGGTGCTGCTTCTTTTTCTAAGTTGCACCAAAAATGTTTTAGTCAAAACGTCTGCCGGCATAGTGAATGTAATTATTAATTTGCTGTTCAGACGAACAGCTGCAGAAAGTGCATCCAGAAAATAAGGAGCGTCAATTATTGCTCCATTTTTCTGGTGCACTTTCTGCATCACCAACATCTAATTACTTACCCTCCCCACAATCACACGGTGAGTTCTGGTGATGTTTTCCTCCCAAACATCAATAGAACCTGTGGGTAGTTGGTTCAGTACTTCCAGGACCTGGCCCCATGTGACTCAGTCACATAGGGCACTATGTGACTCAGTCACATGGGGCACTATGTGACTTAGTCACATGGGGCACTATGTGACTCAGTCACATGAGGCACAAGTCCTATAAGTACCATACCCGGTTACCCACAGGTCCTGCTGGTGCCCGGAAGGAAGACATCACTTGGGATCAAACATCAGTAGAACCTGTGGGTAGTTGGTCCAGTACTTCCAGGACCTGGCAACATGTGACTCAGTCACATAGGGCACTATGTGTCTCAGTCACATGGTGCACTATGTGACTCAGTCATATGGGCAGTGGCGTAACATTCACGGTCGCAGGGGTCGCGGCTGCGACGGGGCCCGGGCCTATAGGGGGCCCGGCACCCGTGTAGCCAGCCGCCCCCTGCGCCGCGCGATCCCAGCGCCAGCGCCGGGCGCAGCACACACCGCCGCATAGAGTCAGGAAGCTGTCCGGCAGGCGGCCACATCCTATTCCTTCCCAGCAGGTCAGGTGACCAGGGACTTGCGCGGTGGCTCCGCCCCCTCCTCAGTCTCCTGCCCGGTGTCTCGGTAGCCATGTGTTTCGTCCTGGCCGCTCATTGAAGAGAAGGAGAGCGGAGGACAATGGTGAGAGGAGAAGGAGGTGAGCTGGGGACACAGGGGAACGGGGCACACAGGAGAACGGGGGACAGAGGAAGAGGAGAGCTGTGGACACAGGGGAAACAGGAGGAGGAGAGCTGGGGACCCGGGACACAGGAGGAGGAGAGCTGTGGACACAGGAGGAGGAGAGCAGGGTAAAGAAGGACGGAGGACACAGGAGGAGGAGAGCAGGGGACACAGGAGGAGGAGAGCAGGGGACAGAAGAACGGAGGACACAGGAGGAGGAGAGCGGGGCACACAGGAGGAGGAGAGCAGGAGACAGAAGAATAGAGGACACAGTAGGAGGAGAGCAGGGGATAGAGGAGAACTGGGGACACAGGAGAATGGGGACAGAGGAGGAGGACAGCTGGGGACACAGGAGAACTGGGGACACAGGAGGAGGAGAGCTGGGGACACAGGAGAACGGGGGGCAGAGGAGGAGGAGAGCTGGGGACACAGGAGAACTGGGGACACAGGAGGAGGAGAGCTGTGGACACAGGAGAACTGGGGACACAGGAGGAGGAGAGCTGGGGACACAGGAGAACGGGGACAGAGGAGGAGGAGAGCTGGGGACACAGGAGAACTGGGGACACAGGAGGAGGAGAGCTGGGGACACAGGAGAACGGGGGGCAGAGGAGGAGGAGAGCTGGGGACACAGGAGAACTGGGGACACAGGAGGAGGAGAGCTGGGGACACAGGAGAACGGGGGGCAGAGGAGGAGGAGAGCTGGGGACACAGGAGAACTGGGGACACAGGAGGAGGAGAGCTAGGGACACAGGAGAACGGGGACAGAGGAGGAGGAGAGCTGGGGACACAGGAGAATGGGGGACAGAGGAGGAGGAGAGCTGGAGACACAGGAGAACGGGGACAGAGGAGGAGGAGAGCTGGGGACAGAAGACCGTAAACACAGGAGGAGGAGAGAGGGGGACACAGGAGGATGGGGGACGCAGGAGGAGGAGAGCGGGGGACGCAGGAGAATGGGGACAGAGGAGGAGAGCTGGGGACACAGGAGGAGGAGAGCAGGGGACACTAAAGAAGGAGAGCAGAAGACTCCACTACTGGAATAGGCTAACATGTGGGATGACACTGGGTTTTGGAATGAGTCTACAGTTATGTGCAGTTCTCACTAATCCTAATTTTCAGATCCCGGTAGGGCTGCATATATAAGGCTGTGTGCTGATGATAAGGATACGCAGTGGTTTGGACGCAGCATCTTGTTGCTGCATTCAAAACTGCTGCGTAATACAGTATAAGCATAGTGGATGGGATTTGTAGAAATCCCATCCTGACTATGCATAACCCGACCACAGCGTTCTGACAGCTGCGGTGTGGGTGTCCGCTCCTCCGCATCTCCGCAGCATGTTAATTTCATGCTTCGGAGTCAGAAGCGGTTCCAATCGGGTGACAGCAGGGAGAAGCCGCCCTGCACCTGCCACACATGGTGAGTCCAGGGCGGCTGCGGTCTCCCTGCGGGCACCCGCGGCTTCACTCAGGTACGGAGGAGCTGCGTCCAACACGTAGCTCCTCCAGACCGTGAGCACATAGCCTTAGGCTGCATATATAGCACATTATATAGAGAGATATAAGGCTGCACTACATGGAGAGCTATGAGGCTGCATATATAAGGCTGCAATATATGAGGTTGTACTATAAGGATAGCTATGAGGCTGCATATATAAGGCTGTACTATAGAGGCTGCACTACATGGAGAACTGAGCCTGCGTTATACTATATGGAGGACTGTGAGGTTGCATTATACTATATGGAGGGCTGTGAGGCTGCATTATACTATATGGAGGCCTGTGAGGCTGTATTATACTATATGGAGGTCTATGAGGCTACTATATGTAGGATAGTGGGGGTACATTATAATAATTGGATGACTATTGGGGCTACCTTATGAATGGGGGACTATGAGATGCATTATAATACATGGAGGACTATGGGGGTATATTGTGACATGTAGAGGAATATGGGGATGCATTATAATAATGGGATGGGCTATATTCCAGTAGGAGGGCCATATATAGCAGGGGTCAATTTGTGAATCTTTATAGATCTTAGAATGTTACATGGGGCCCAAACATCTGACCAATATGTGCTCGCGCGGGGGGTAAGAGGGGGGCCCAGGTCTGAATTTCGCACCGGGGCCCTCCAGACTCTAGTTACGCCACTGCATATGGGGCACTATGTGACTCAGTCACATGAGGCACAGGTCCTATACCCGGTTACCCACAGGTCCTGCTGGTGCCCGGAAGGAAGACATCACATGGGATCACCGAGGACAGTCAGAAAGTGTGTGTGTCTCTGTCTGTGTCATTCTATCTGTCTGTGTCCCCCAAAAAATGGAGCAAAAAAGCATCACAAATGTTTACTTTGTTTCTGATGCTTTTTTGCAAAAAGAGGATCTGTTTTTGGTGCAGAAACTGCACCAAAAAGGATCAACAAAATGCATAGCACAAACGCTTCATCTGAATTCAGCCTTAGGGTACCGTCACACGTGGCGATCTCCCGGGCGATTCCATAGGCGACGCACGTGCACGTATTTGCGTGTCGCCTAAGGTCGCCGTCGCTCATTTACATTAGGCGACGCTCGGGTGACAACTTAGGCGACGCTCGGGCGACAACCCGACCGGAAATTGCCTGAGCGTCTCCCAAGGCCCAGGGGCGATCAAGTTGCTGGTCGCCACTTCCACGTCACACTGAGCCACCATATTGACGATGTGGGCGTAAATTTGAGCCGCATCTCGATGATAGGTGTTAACATAATGTTGTGTGACGCCTTGAAGACGTGTGATTCGGCATTATTTTAATGTCCTTCCTTGTTCGCCGCACCACAATAGACAACTCTCGTGTGATGTGTCGCTGATTATTGCTATATGCATTGGCGTTGCCAAGAAGGCAAAGCACGACGCTCGTGTGACGTTTTATTGTACAGTAAATATGTACAGCGCTTTTGTTAAGTGTGTTATGCTATTGCGTTGTCTAATAAAATCCCTCTTGCTTTCTTGGTCTGGATAATATTGCAGCCTTGAAAGTATGTATGTGCACAGATATTTCTGTGTTTGCAGTTATGGGATGTATAGACACCTATCATTTCCTTCTCCATGTAGACTAAAGGTACCTTTACACACGGCTACATTTGTAGCTTGTCACCAGGTAACTTACTGGTTGCAGTGAAATCATGGATACATGATTCCATTTGTACACAGCAACAAGATAGAACCATGTATCCATGATTTCACTGCAACCAGTAAGTTACCTGGTGACAAGCTACAAATGTAGCCGTGTGTAAAGGGTTTTTTTTTTGTGTGATTCCTGTGCGGCTTTTTGCACTGATCTTTTGCAGTTTTTTCTGGTGGTGGATGGATGCGGTTATCAATCGCATTCATCAGTGATTGGACCGCTCATTATTGTTTGGTAAAGTGTTTCTCCTGTTAGCAGGAAGGGGAAGTGACCCACCCCTCCCCTATGAGTAGTCCACACATAAGCTGTCTCACAGGTGATAAGCCCACAGAGTGCAGTCCTGGCTGGAGCCTGGATAGAGGTACGTTTACATACTCAGGTTTTAAATGCACACATTAGCTAGGGACTGTCTCGCTAGGGCAACCGTTACGAGGTGAGACAGCTTACGTATATTTTTTGCAAAAAACGTACAGACCAATAGCCCTGTTTTTTTATACTTTTTTGTTAGCACTTGCTACAAATTGAAAAATATTTTTTACAAACAGAGAGCTTTTTTTGTGTGATTCCTGTGCGGCTTTTTGCACTGATCTTTTGCAGTTTTTTCTGGTGGTGGATGGATGCGGTTATCAATCGCATTCATCAGTGATTGGACCGCTCATTATTGTTTGGTAAAGGTACCCTAAGGCTACGTTCACACACTGCGTATTTTTACGCAGCTGCGCTTTTTTACGCGCGTATTTTGTGAAATACGCAGCTCCTTTCACACACTGCGTTTTTTTCTGCATTTTTCGCTGCGCTTTTTTAGAGCCCATTTATCATGTGGGCAATGGTAAAACGCAGAGAAAAACTGCAGAAAGAATTGACATGGTGATTCTTTTTACGCGCGCGTTTTTGCAGTGAAAACGCGCGGGTAAAGAAAAGCACAAATACGCAGTGTGTGAATGGATTGTGTCAAAACCCATAGGTTTGGCTGGGCTGCTTATCCAGAATTGCGTTTTCACTGCAAAAAGTGCGGGTTAAAAAACGCAGCAAAAAACGCAGGTAGATACAGAAAACGCAGCAAAAATCGCAGAGAAGCAGCAAAATACGCAATGTGTGAATGTAGCCTTAATTTGGGATGTAATGGCATTTGTGTTTCTGTTAAAGCACACATTTGTGGCACATCTCTCTGCACTTTTGAACACAGCCGCAAACACAGAGGCGACATCAATGCGCTACTGTACAATATGTACGCTCCTGCGTAATACACCTTTGGACGCACACATATTCAAATATGGCGCCGAGGAACAAGACAATCAATCGTAACTCTCGAGCTGCCACCAATCCACGCAGACCGGCAGAGGTAGTAAATATGTCGAGCCCACTGGGACGCGGGTACTCGGTACCGGACCGGGTCTTTACTGGGGAAGTCACGGGTGGTCCTGGTCCGAACCGTGTCCCGGGCCCTGGCAAATAAAGGGGGATATTTACAGGGGATTGTCAGTCGTGACGCCACCCACTTGATGCGGCCAGTGATGGGGGCCGCCGCTGCTGCAGAACCTCCGGGGACAATGGGATAGCTGCTTAGGTGGTATAGTTCCAGTGGGTAGAACTGTGTTCCCCGGGGCAGTAAGGGTTAAGTCTATTGTGGAGTGTGTAGCACACTTACTTTGCAGACGCTGCAGGGATCTCTCCTCCTGGCTGGTGCTGACAGGCTGTATCCTGTATGGAGGGAATAGCTTTTACGCAGAGACACAAGGGAAGCAGTTCCCGGGTTTTCCAAAGCTTTACTCTCAGCTCTTCAAGTTACTTTACAGCACAGTTGCAGTTCTTACACAGTTCAAGTTCAGTTCTTAGTACACGGGCACATTCTCCCTCTCCGGGTTCCCTTTGCTCCCTGCAGCCAGGCCTCTCTCTCTGTGACCCCTCACACAGTCTGCAGTGTCCTTTCCGGGCTATTACGGTCTCCGTCTCCACGGGTGTGTGTGAAACGCTGGACAGTATGGCGGTGACTCGGGCTTCTGTGAGTCCTAAGTTTGTCACTGAGCTGCCTGTCCTTTGGGTAGGGATCTCAATCTGAAACTCAGACCCCCCCGTCGTTTTGTTTGGGGATGCCGGATAAACTACGGTCCCCTCTAGAGCCGACACTCTACTTTAGCCCAGCCTCCAGCAGTCCTCCAGCACGAGGCTCTACCAGGCTCCTTTCTCTCTGTTTCTCTCGGTATATAGGAGGGCTACTCTGCCTGCAGTAGGTTGCTTTAGCTGCATTCTTAGGGCCCGGGTTATACCGTCCCTCTCTGCTCTCCCACACTTCTGGGGATCCGGCTCTGGATAGGCTTTCTCTCCCCTCTGGCTCACACTGGCTCAGTACGGATTCTGCGTCCTTCTGCCCTCACTCTTCCAGAACGTGTGGCTTTCTGTCTGCTCAGCTTCAGCTCAACCTGCTGCTGTTCTCTGGCCTTTGCATCTCAGCTTCTCTGCTGCTCTTGGTCTTTACTTTTCAGCTCACTGTGGCCTACTGAACTCCTTCACTTCTCCCCCTTCCTATATACTGTCAAGTCACCTGACTTCTGGTGTGCCCAACCCACTCCTCTGAATCCACCACCCCTCAATCTCATAGAGTGTCTAATCTCAGGGCTGGATGTTACCTCCTCTTACACGTGGGTATGTGGGCTGTGAGGGTGTTGGTGTGCAACAAGTGTCCTACCTGCCTGGCTGCAGTTCCCTTTGTGGCCTCCTGGATGCAGGGGCGCCACAAATATGCCCTGAAACGCCTACAGGAATGGTATAGGCGATGTGTGCTGTCGCCCTTGACATCGCTCATGACATGTTACACAGGGCAATCAGCACACATCGCCCAAGAATGGTCGCCTGGTTTCACAGCACTGTTGTGAAACCAGGCGACCACTCAGGCGTGTCGCCGTCGCCCATTTACATTAGGCGACGCATTGGCGATATCGCTGGCGACAGGCCATGCCCGAGCATCGCCTATGGAATCGCCCGGGAGATCGCCACGTGTGACGGTACCCTTAGGGTTCTGGGTTTAAATCTCACCATGGTCCACATCAGCAAGGACTTTGTACATTCTCCATATGTTTACATGCGTTGTCTAAGGTTGCTCCAGTTTCTTTCCACACTTCAAAGATTTACTAATGGTTTTAATATTTAGCTGATCTACTTTGGTTTTCAGTTCCTCACTGTGCTTCAACATCTAGCAAACAAGCTAAATAAAGCATTTCAATTGGGGACAATAGTAGTTGACATGATGGAATGATCAGACAACCAACATCTAAAGGATGCCCATGGCACTCTTCATTTTGCTATACAAGCTATTGTGTGTATGTAGAATGCCATTGTCATGAGAAAGTGGCATTATCAAATGCCTAGAAAAGTTAAAACTGGAGATTTTTGGTGTTGCTTTAACCTCCTTCCCATGCTTCTAGTAGAAAGTAAAGGGAGCAATGAACTTTAGGAGGAGAGTCACTTTAGTGACTGACACTCCTTTATTACTAGTATTAATAAAACACTCTGTGTCACTGATTAAACAACGATGTACTAACACGTTGATAATAAGTTTGCAGAAGTGATTGCCAGATTCCTCTGGAGTCAATAATATTTAGAGCAATGAGATCATATTCAGATATTAATTATTATTATTGAACAGAATGTGTTCTTGGAAGTTCCATAGTGTATCCAATTTCTACAATAATAAGCGCAATATATCCAGCACTAGAGATGATCGAACTTTTTAGAAATAACCTTTGCCAAGTTTGGTGAATTTTTTACAAAAATTTGAGTTGCAGCATATTTTTTCAAGGGTAATCTTAAATTGCCCATTTGCTTTGTAAGGTCGGTTTCACATTGGCGTTTCAGTGCGCAGCGTTCAATCCGCAAACGCATGGCAAACGCATACTGACGCTGCGTATTTCATACGCATGATGTTATGTAAAATATTAAAAAACGCAGCGTAAGTATGCGTTTGAATGCGTTTATGCTAGCATTTGCGATTGCAATGCGCATGCGTTTTTAAATTGGATTTGCATTCTGAGTATTTTCTTGACAGTAGCAACACCCAAAAGGCGCACCTATGTCAACACCCCCTTTTTATACAGGTGGGAATTGGGAGTCGAATTGGGAGGGCCTTCTTATCAGCTCCTGGACATGTGCATTGAGATGTACGCACGCGCACCAAGCGCAGCCATCCGCATGCTCCTGCATTCCCATAGACAACAATGCGTGGTTCGTCTTCAATCATACGCATGCTCACTTCTGTGTATTTTTAGAGCCTCAAAAAATGCAACATGTTGCGTTCGCCGGGCACCTCAAAACAGCGCGAAGAACACATATGCATAAAAACTGATGCCTACGCATGTACATGCGTGCGCAATGTTAAATATAGGTCCGCAATCCGCATGCAGATGAAAAAAAAAGATTACGCAGACCTACGCTGAGGTACCAAACACCAATGTGAAAGTGCCCAACACTGTGTAGAATGCAGCACAAGTCCATTTAAAGTTCTCTAGTGAGGTTCAGTGGCAGGAGCAGCTTGGGGGATACAAACTGAACAGGACCTGTGGTGACGTAATTCTGGCTGGGCCGGTCACGTGATCGTGGCTGGAACTGAGGAAGAGCGGTGCCATGCTGGGAATAAGGAAGCCGGCGGCCATCATAGCCTGTAAGGAGTGAAGCTCCCCACCACCAATGTGAACACCTGGGTTGTGCAAGGACTGCACAACCCTGTAAGGTGAGTACTACCACACTAGTCAGGCTAAAAATATTCATACGGGTACACGCATTGCGCCTCTGATTTCTTTTTTATTACTAGCACTGTGTAGAACACTTTGGCATCCCTTAACAGTGTATACAATCTGATTTATTGTTAATATAGCCTTGGGGGAAAGAAAACACTAGAAGAGAGAGAGAGTGTGAATCCCTATGTGGAATAAGATCTGTGCACAGACCTTTATCTTTATGCTCCAAAAGCACAAAATGGTGCTGTTTTGACAGCCTTCATTTTTTATAATAGCCTGAGTTGAGTATAAAGCTTTATTGTTTTAATGATGGGGGCCCACAATCGGAGTTAGGGGGAGCAGGGGGAATGAATACAGCATCCACCTTGCACTGTACTCCTACTTCACTGAGACTATTGTAAGGCTGCTTTCACATCAGCATTTCACGACATTCACGGAAGATCAGGCATTTTGCCGTATCTTCCACCTAACAGAACACTTGCGACAAGACTGCGTTAGGCCTAATTCATTCCCTATGCGACTTGCGGCACTTGTGGCAAGTCAAAAAACCACTGCTAGCAGCTAATTTTTTCCAATGTCGCAAGTGCCGGATTGACCGGATCACAGCAAAACTACAAATGCCACACATGTACTCAAGTCCCATAGGGAATGCATTAGGTAGAACACAGTCTTGGCGCAAGTGTTTCAGCATGTGGCAAAACTGCCGGAACTCCTGCGAATGCCAAGAAACGCTGATGTGAAAGTAACACTTTGCAATTGACTGGTACTAATCAGCTGAGAGTGACACCGAAGTCTGTATTTCTTTGCAGTTATCACTTTCAGCTGTGATTATTCAACTAGGGCATATTTTTGAGTAGGGCTTATATTTGAAGCCTATTTCAAAAATCCCGAAAAACCCTGCTAGGTTTTATTTTTGCGGTATGGTTAATTCTAGGAGAAACAGGGTAGCTGTGAAAGGCCCCCATGATTAGCTGCATTAGATGTTGTGATGTGATAGCTAACGTGCTTCATGGGAAGTCTGCCTGACAGCACCGGTCGCCATTAGCCCACTTTTTGGCTCTTAAAAAATGTGTGAAATGGCCCTTTTTTGGCCGATCTGCATGAATCAAACTGCAAACTGTTTTGATGTAATGGGGACTTGTGAATGTCAAAATATTTGACTCTAATTTGATTTGCCACAAATCATTCCGATCACCTCTTTCCAACACCAATGATTTTGGAGTATAAAACTTGTTCCAAATTTATATGTTTCCAAACCACTTGAAGAGTCATAAAATAAATGCATACTTGTTTCAGACAGAGTGTTTAGCTATATAATAGGATGGCAGCATAAGACGAAGTTCTTTAACTGAAAATCTTGCTGGATATATATTTTGAAATCCAAAAAACCTTTGGGACTGATTACTAGCGGGGATATTGTAAATCATTTCAAAGGCCCCAATACAAATTTGACTTTTCAGAACCTGCAAATATTGATGGGTTTTGCAGTCGATGTAATGTTTATGGGGTGCCGGGCGGGAAAGATGTCAATCGCACATGTCTAATTTTGGACAGTTGATCAAATTATCTTTCCTTAGACGTGTCAGTTGGCTAATTCTCATAGAGAACACAGTAATGCTCGGCTGATTGAAAGGGCTCCTGCGTTTGGGAGTGTCGATTGAAATAGCCATTGGCTGAATGATCAACTGAAGATCCATTCGGCTAACAACCATCTAATGTGTTTGACCAGCCCTACAATAGGTTCAATATGTGGCTATATATTGTTAGTTTGGCAGAGAAGATGCATATCAGGTAGACTTTGTGTCTATGGGTGAATTTAATTTATTTTAGGTACAGTATGTTCATATGGGGTTGTAACACTGGTTTTAATATGGGGAGATAAAGGAACAAATTTTATACTACATGATTGTTGCTTCTGGATTTATTTTATTTACTGTAGGGTGCAATCCATAAAAATATATCGTCTCCGTATTACCATCAACATGAGAATTAAGAAGAGTACTTGGCACCCTCCATAATGGAAACATTTTCCAATTGGTGTGTACAGCCATCTGAATAAAAATGATCAATATAAATAGATAAGTAATTTCATATGCAATAATATAGCTTTTATTGGTTCATGCACAGATGAATGCCTTCTATATATGTCCTAAAAGCAGCCATTTAGTCAAATATCAGTAACATCTGTGTTTACACTCTGTGTATGAGTAATGTGGAACTATTTTCTACCAGCTGCACTGTAATGTCAGGTTATAAGTGTGTAATTGACAATTTAAGTCATATTCATCATACAAATCACAGAGCTCCAGAAGCCGTGTAAGTACAAACTCATACATTTGTGTCTGATCTAGACGGGACTTCTAATGGCTTGTTATAATGATTTGCCAATTAAGTCATCTTTAGAGGGATTATCTCCAGTTTAACTTATATAAATAAATTTAATGATTTTCAATCTCCAATTAAATTCTGATTTATGTCATACTTTTTATTTTCAATTACCAAAATAATAATATATTCCCCAGTACTGTCATTGTCTTTCCATTAAACAGACTGGCTCTGTTCAGTATAGCAGCAGCCAAGCTCATTGGTCTCCTCTGCTCCATTTTAACTACCGTATATACTCGTGTATAAGCCGACCCGTGTATAAGCCGACCCCCCTACTTTTGCCCCCAAAACCTGGGAAAACGTATTGACTCGCATATAAGCCGAGGGTGGACCCCAGCACAGGTATACAGCCCCAGCAGTGTGGTATACAGCAGGTCCCCAGCAGTGATGGTATACAACCCCAGCAGTGATGGTATACAGCAGGTTCCCAGCATAGTATACAGCCCCAGCAGTGATGGTATACAGGTCCCAGGCATAGTATACAGCCCAGCAGTGATGGTATACAGGTCCCCAGGCATAGTATATAGCCCAGCAGTGATGGTATACAGGTCCCCAGGCATAGTATACAGCCCAGCAGTGATGGTATACAGGTCCCCAGGCATAGTATACAGCCCAGCAGTGATGGTATACAGGTCCCCCTCACAGTATACAGCCCTCCCCCTCACAGGATGGCCCCCGCATGCAGCGCTGCGCACATACATTACCTGGCTATCTGCTGTCACCCTCCGGCGGCAGATCGCTGCTCCTGGCTCCATCTTCATCTGTGTCTTCCTGCTTGTGGCCGGGGCTCACCGCGATGACGGCCGGTCATGTGACAAGCAGGAAGACACAGATGAAGATGCAGCCCGGAATCAGGAGCAGCGATCCGCCGCTGGAGGGTGACAGCTGATAGCCAGGTAATGTATGTGCGCAGCGCTGCATGCGGGGGCCATCCTGTAAGGGGGTGGGTGGCGCCATACTGTGAGGGGGGCCTGTATAATGGTATTGTATATGCACTGCTCCCCCCCCCCACTGATGGGCGGGGGATGCAGTGCATATCATGAATATAATATGAGCAGCACCACGTGACCTATCCGCTCTATTGTCAGCCTCCTCCAGCCCCCCCGATCTCAGCCCCCACCAGCCAGCACAGGCACTGACTCGTGTATAAGCCGAGGGGGCGACTTTTCAGCCCAATTTTTGGGCTGAAAAACTCGGCTTATACGCGAGTATATACAGTAATTGACTAGTTCCCTTTGGTACCTTTAATATAAAAATCAAACCTCTCTGAATAAAGACTGGTACACGCTGCAATGTGTCGGCGAACAGAACAACGATCCGACTTGACCTACATCGCTGGTACGACGTTCAATGATCGCTAGTGAAGTATCACACGTACTGATATCGAGAACGACGCAGCAACGATTCCGCGACAAACGAATGATACTTGCAGTCGTTTGTTTGCCTACGTCCTCCAGTTCTGAATATGCGAAGTCGTAAGCGACATTGTTATCAAGGTGTTAAACACCGATGCTGCAGGTTGGACGGACAATCATCACTTGGTTTAAGGTCCTGATCACAAACCTCCAATGAACAATCAGCCGACTTATTGTTGATCGTTTCTACTTGTCACATGCAACAACGTTGTTACGAAGTTGTTGCACCACCCAAAAAGCCGTGACGTACAAACGATATCGTTAACTATATCGTAACGTGGAACGGGCCCTTAAAGCTGGTTTCACACTGCAGTTCTTTCCCTGATCAGGTTCCATCAGGTTTGTGTGCCAAAACCAGGAGAGGAACCAGGAGAGGAACTTGCAGAGAAAAACTATAATTGAAAGATTGACACCTGGTCTGAGTTTTGGAGACACTCCTGGTTTTGACACAAAAGCCTTATCGAACCTGATCAGGGAATAAAACGCAGTGTGAAATCAGCCTAAGTCCTCAAACTGATGAGCCGTACTATATCTGTAAGAGGGTGTAGGAATGTATTAGCATCCCCCTTACTATGTAGAATGCTTAGTACCCATGGAGATTGTAATAGATGTACATTTATGTAAAGTAAATAAGTGTAACCATTTATTGGCAGCCCTCTAGTGACCAGGGTGAAGACTGCTCCTCTGGTGTCTTTAAGTTGTCCTACTATATAATTGCCTTATCATGTCAGTCTCTCTGTAATGGAAATCCCGCATCGCTGATTGGTCTCCACTGAGCGTGGCGACCAATCAGTTTCAGGCACAGTCCAGCTGCGAATTGGTGCGGGATTTGAACCACGCATGCCACCGCTACCGTTGGGAGATCAGCGTCGCAAGCCAGCTGCGGCGACCAATCTGCGAAGCAGCGTGGTGGCCATATCGGAATACCCATAACTTGGGTGTTCCAATATGGCGTTCAGGGTACTACAAGCTGCGAGCAGCCGCAGTGCAGTGGCCATATCGGAATACCCATAACTTGGGTGTTCCAATATGGCGGTCGGGGTACTACAAGCTGCGAGCAGCCAGGAGATGACTCAGCCAGGGTCCGGACTCGAGCCTGAATACCTAACCCCCTTGTCATTGGCATCTCAAGACATCTGTCATCTCTGATGACTATGTGCTCTCTCATATGCTACTACAGGTACATATAGCTTTCATCCCTCCTCATCACAACCTTTTACTCACAGTGCCAATTGTATAATATAACACCGATATTATAACATCAGACTTATTATGACACAATATATATATGTCAGAGAAACATGACGAGACATCCTTTTAGAAGTGAAAATCAATACATTTATTTCTACCAGGATGATACACAGGGGAAGTATATACAGAAGAGCAGCACTGAATGGCGGGTGTACACCTCTGGAGTATGGATTACTTAAAACCGCAGACATGCAAGTGATGCATACAATGTTGTAAACAATGATGAGGATGCTGGCAAATCCTCATACTTTTATAAAAACAATATCGATATGTCATATATAGTTGTGACCTTTTCCTAATGTATCCTCAAGGGATGTTTTAAAAGTCTATTCCTGGGGTACATATGGTTTACAACCACAATTCAAGGCTCCCTGAAAATTAAAGTGCACAGTGCTGAATAGAATAAAATCTATATGCAATCACAGGGTAATGACATACATAAAATTGTGGCATACATCCATAGAACAGTAGATTAATAGCAACACAGAACATGTACAAATCAGCGTTGTTACCAAATATTAATACCTATAGTGAAGCATCAGTACGTACTCCACATGGTGTCGCTGACACCTATAGCCGTTTCAAAAAGTGCAGTTTAAAAAGGCCGGCCAGCCAATAGTATTCGCGGTACGAGCGCAAAATTGACACGTACTGCAATCCTGGAAGTGTGGAGGAGGCTCAACCACCACATCTTAGACAGCCTGATCATGTGACAAATCGCATGACCGGATTCAATCCTGATAGACGCAGCAATAGGAAGCATCACCATCTTCATGGGGACACAGGAAGTGTCACCGCCAGCACACAAGAATACAATATTATAAAAGGTGTCCAGTAAATAATGACAATTTCCACATGTTATTAGGAACCACAACTGAAAACCCATGCCACCGTTGATGGCATTAATACACATTACATTCATGTAACATACATATTACATTAATTCATATTGCATAGCAGTGTAGCACAAGTAATGTTACAAGGTCAACGATGCACATACAATTTTTTAGACTGTAGAAGAACATGCAGATGAGTATCCATGGTAATTCATACAGTTGAATGCAAATATCTCCATGTTCATACACTTAAGAGTGCTTTTCATCTTTCCATCTATAAGGCATAGGACATCCATGGATCCAAAAACAGAAGTTTTTATTTTTTCGTCTTCATATTCTGTCATAAACGAATCTACCATATCAAAAAGGTGCGAATACATCATTGGTCAGCCTAAGATTAAAACCATAAAATAAATAAAAACCGGATTAGGATCACAGCTCAAAAGTTACAGCCCAGACATGCGGATGATAGTAAAGGGGTGAAACAAACTTTACTTTAACCCATTGAGCTGAAGAGTCCTAGGTGTCCATATCCACTTTGTTTCCAGCATCCCCAATCTCTGGCCAATTGGCCCTCCCCAAATTCCAAGATTGACAGTGTCTATTCCCCTAAATATGATACAAGTAGTTAAATTCTCCCTTTAGTAGATGGTACTAGTGAACATAAAAACATTTGCAAGGGTATGTTCACATGTAGCTCTTTTTCTGTAGCCAAAACCAGCTCTCTTGGCTATAAAAAAGATGCAGCCAAAATGCAAGTTTTCCTGCCTGTTTTGTTGCGTTTCTTGCTGCATCATTACTCAAGACCTCAGTAGACCACTGACGATACTCAGTACAATAGTCTTCTGCTGTGTGGTTTCCCTGTGCCTGGTTCATTGTCTCTGCCACCTTGACCCTGTCAGGTTTGTCATAGATCTGTCCTAAAGTGTCAAAAAAGGCGTCCACAGAAAGACGTTCAGTAGCAAAAGAGGGTAAGCAAAATGACAAAGTCTGAGGAACCCCCGCAACAGTAAGGGTACCTTTACACGCCGCTACTGGATGGTGGCAACAACCGGCTACTTCACGTGCACGAGCACGCACAAACGGTTGCAAACGGTAATCGCACCACCTTTACACGCCGCAACAAGGTGCACTACGGTAGGTTACATCTATCTCTGGATACACCGCCGGGTGTCTCAAGTTACCTTCTGCAGAGCACCTTACTTCATTTACACACCGCTACAACAAGCTAATATGGGCGGACCTGGTGCAGCAGGGACAACACATAGGCGTGCCACAATTGTGGATTACGAGACGTCCGTACGCTGATAGGATAAAGCAATAACATCATGATTGGCCAGGCAGCGCAGGAGGCTGATTAATACATGACGCTCGAGCAATTGTGTAGTGTGACTGGTCAGCTCCTTAAATATGCCGCCCTATGCAGCAACAACCAATCGTAATGCAGGAGCTTCCTCCAATGATCGCTGAAGGGGGGTGGTTTCCCGGAGGCTGTGCCACGCCCCAGGTACATACCAGGTACATAGCATGGTGTAGAAACAACCCTTCTGTTCCTTCTTTACACGCCGATACAGGTCGCTACCATCGGCTGGGTAACCACCTGTTTTAGGGCAGTGCTCTGAAACAGGTGCCGCCACTGGCGGGTGGCTACAACCGTCTTCACACGCCGCTACCTCGGGTTGAATTAGCGGTGCAAGATACATTTCTCTCATGTATCCGGTTGTTGCCACCATCCAGTAGCGGTGTGTAAATGTACCCTAAGGCTGCCTTCACATTTGTGGACCCCTCCGCAGCGTTCTGCGGAGGGGATCCGCAATGTGACCGCAGCACCGCAAGCTCCTATGTTTATAATGGGAGCGCACGGTGCTGCACTTGACTGCGCATGACCATGCGCACCCATTCACTGCCACGTGTGATCTGTGCGCAGGCGAATGCCTGCGCACAAATCGCACACTCTATGCCGCACCAGGGACGTAACATGTCGCGTCCCTGGTGCGGACGAGAGTGTGTGATTTGTACGCAGGCATACGCCTGTGCACAGATCACATATGGCAGTGAATGGGTGCGCACGGTCAAGCGCAGACCTGCGCATGACCGTGCGTTCCCATTATAAAGATAGGGCTGGCGGCGGCTGCGGACAGCTTGCAGTTCCCACCGCAGGACACTGCGGAAGGTCCACCAATGTGAAGGCAGCCTAATATTATACTTCCCACCCGCTATGACTAATTCCCTGATGACTGAGGGTGTAAGGTAAAAAAATTATTTACAACTCTCCTTAAAAAATCTGATCTGGTCTTTTTTCCCCGGAAATTTGTCAGGGAGTGTTGCAACAGGTTCAGGGGGGCTCAAAGATACATCAGATGGTTCAGAAGTCATGACGGCAGTCGGAGGAGAGAGATTCTGAGAGGCAGTAAAAGTACCAGAAATCAGGCCCTGTAACTGAGCCTATGAGGATGCCAGATTGTGTTGTTCCAAGGCTAGATCTTGGACTAACTGAGTCACATCACCACCTGATCACACAAAGTACAAAACGGATCCATAGGTGGGGAAAAGAGAAAATTAACGGTCAATTGTAATGTGACACGAGTCACTGCAGTAATAACTAGTCCCAGAAGTCAAGAAAAAGACTAGAAATACAGATAGTAATTATAACAATAATACTACTTACTGGATAAGTAAAGGGAGGTTATAACATCCGAGGTCAGGTCCAGGAAATGGCACAGAACAACAAGGGGTAGTCAGAGACAAAATCCAATTCACGAGCCGGGGTCAGGAGAACTAGAAAGGCAAGACAGTTTACAAGGAGCAGGCAAAAGAGTAGTCAGTTCACAGGTAAATGGTTAAAGTCCAGATAAGGGAATTAAGTCAGTCTGGGTCAGGCACAGAGCACAGAAAGATCAGTCTCACACAGGAAGCATCAAGTGTACGATTGACACTGGATGGTTACACATGCTTAAGTCAAGGGACACATGACTAATCAAGGGAAGTGAACACAGATGATTGCAGTCCAGCACAACCAAAACAGACTGACAGCTTCCACACAATAATAACATAGCAGACAAAGACAGTGTGGAGATCGTGACCCAGAATTTCTTGAAGCCCAAGGAAGCTTTATTGTTTAAAGAGTTTGTGTGGAAGAATTGACTAAAACCACACATGAGCACTGCATGTGACTAGTTTGTTCATACAGGAGGTGTCTTGAAGCTGTCAGAAAGATAACTGCTTCCCCCTCTTCATTGGTTAATGTCAAATTTAGCTCAACCTTTTTGCCGACATCTGTAATTGGTTGCCAGTATGGCAACGAAAGTGATAGCAGATTACTGGGAAAATAAATAAATAATTGAAAAAATGGGTGTGTGCTGCGCCATATTTTTGATTGGCAACCAAGATAACCAAGGCAGCTGTAGGCAGGAATTTTCAGCATGGTGAGGCCCAAGCATTCTCTGCCCTCCACTCTAAAAATTTCAGAGCCCAACAGCCCCAGAATTGGCGGTTACCACACTCTTCCAGTTGCCCTGGTAATGGTGGCAGACTAAGCAATAAGTGGTTAATGCCAGCTGGCACTAAGCCTGAGGATCATAAAGTCAGGCCAATGTTAGGTCCAACCATTATGAACCTCTAAGTAAATAATACACCACAGGTCTGGCAGTGTCTGTGATCTGTTGAAGCAAAGACAAGACTTCCTCCATGCAATTGCTAACAACATTTGTGCCTAGTATGATATAAGGGTCATTTGCATTACTGGCTTCTGCTACTACTAGGACCCCATGGTTCTGCAATTCCACTGTCCCCACCTTTATTGGGACTTCTCTAACCCCCATCACAGTAATCGGTTCACCATTGAGAGAAAAGTCTAAGGCAGGCTGTTTCAGTTTTGCATCAGCCCAATACTTCTTATAAAGGATATAGGGGATGGTGGTTACCTGTGACCCGGTGTCCAGCAGAGCAGGTGTCGGGATGCCATCTAGTACATTGGACAGAAACAGCCTCTGTCCGATGAAGGTCTTGTACCAGGTGGCTGGGCCCTCACTGGGCCCCAGCCGGACGGCCTGTTTAAAGGACAGCTCCTGGCCGATGCGGTTACAGTGGCGGCAGATGAGCTCCCCAGTGGAGCTGTAGCGGTCGGTGGTTCTTCCCTGGTACGCTGTGGCTTGTGCTGGCTGTTGATTTTGTTGCAGCTGCAGAGCGTCCATGTGCTTAGTGATGTTTTTATTCATCTGGCGCATCTCAGCACGCATCTCAGCACACAGTGAATCATACTTGTCAGGCTGATCAGATTGTACATTGTGCGTGGCTGTAGACATGGGTGATGATTTCGGGGTAGCCTGCGCTTCACAACTGCACCACCGTTTGATAGCAGCTTCATGGGTCTCTACCGGCCATAACCCTTTGATGGCCATCTCTTTCAGGATATTAAAGTCAGCTTCTGGATTGCTCAATGACCACCAACGTACAATCTTATTGTCCTCGGGGGATAGCAGTCCCCTAGTAAATTGTTCAATTAAGAGCTTGTTTTCATCGGGTACACTGGCAGGGCTGACATGTTTAAGGGAGTGCAATGCTTCTTCCAAACGCCAGGCATAAGCTCTGATATCATCTCCTGGCCTCTGGTAGCAGTGTTGGAAGCGCATGCGTATATCAGTCTCATTGCATTCCTCGAAAGTAGCTCTTAGTTTGTTATATATATTGGCCGCTGATCTCCGTTCAGTGGCAGACCAGGACGTACTTTCTTTTTCTGCTGCGCCAGTTAACTGTCCAAGTACCACAGCAGTGCGTTATTGACCGGTCATCGCATACATATCTAGGACGCCACTTATTTTTCTCTTGAAATCATCCAGTGTATCAGGGCTTTCGTCATACTGAGGCAACCACTTGGCCCTCGGAATGTATGGGAGTGAGGTCGGCATTAATGGAGCGAGTGCGCCTGGTCCTGGTGCGCCAGTGGCACTGGCAGTGCTACTGGAGGCAGCCATAGGTCCTTCGGGGTAATTCCTAGGGTCAGCAAACGCACTGTCGTCATCGCTGGAGGAGGCCGACATGTTGGAAGCCCCCCTAGTGAATTGCAGCCAGTTCTTAAAGAGTTGAACAGTTTGGGAGTTTCCGGACTAGGCTGCGGCGCTCGGGAATGCTCGGCTGAGCTAGGGGCGGGCTTCAGTTTCGCGCTCTACAGGCAGACACCCCCTTTCTTACCGCTCTTCAAACATACAACAGCAATACTTCGGCACACAAAAAAATGGAAAATTCAGTCACTGTTGCAATCATGTGATGATTCTCAACCGGAACCTTTATCAAAACTGATCTATAACGGCAAACAGAGGATACAGAATCAGACATAATAAATTATTTACATGGATAGTGAAAAAATAAATATCGATCATTTGATCCCAATCTATAAGAACAAAAATAACACGCAATTTGTATATATGAAAAAGGTGATTTCTATATCAGCAAAATGTGAAGCCAATTGTCCCCAAGTTGGCTATATAATTAATCAATGGCCTCCCGGCTATCTCCCTCACACCTCTCCAGTCTATCCTCAACTCCGCTGCCCGACTCATCTACATGTCCTCCCGCTACTCCCCTGTCTCCCCCCTCTGCCAAGCCCTTCACTGGCTCCCCGTCTCCAAGAGATCCCAATTCAAAACACTAACCATGGCGTACAAAGCCATGCACAACCTGGCCCCACCATACATCTCCGACCTGGTCTCCCGATACCTACCCTCACGCAACCTCCGCTCCTCCCAAGAACTCCTCCTCTGCTCCCCCCTCATCACCTCTTCGCACAACCGAGTCCAGGACTTTTCCCGGGCATCTGCCTTACTCTGGAACTCCCTGCCCGAACACGTCAGACACTCTCCTACCCTGAATAGCTTCAAGTGTCACCTGAAGACTCACTTGTTCCGTCAAGTCTACAACCTGCCATGAGACCCAGGCGACCGCCCCATACCTGACATTCCCCCATCCTACTGTATCCTAACCCACCCCTCTTAGACTGTGAGCCCTCGTGGACAGGGTCCCTGCCCCTCCTGTACCTGTACGTCCTGATCGCCTAGATTTAGTGTACTTGTTCTTGTCTCCCTCATCCTCATGTAAAGTGCCATGGAACCTAATGGCGCTATATAAATAAATAATAATAATAATAATTATCATATATCCTTGCATGCGTCTACCATGCTAATATACAGAAACAAAGAAATGCAAAGAAATTACCTATGGTCAGGGTTAACGTAGTAAATAAGGAATAATTCACTTGTGGAAAAGACCACTTTGTGCAGAGTCTATATAAAAATAATCATATTAGTATGTCAGTATATACAAGTTATATGTCAACACCTTATTCCAAAGGGTAATCTATAGAAAACAGTTCATACATCAGTATGCAATATAGAGAAAGAGGAAAAGTACCAAAAGCTATAAAAATTAGGGGCTATCAGCCCTATAATAGAATATGGCACCCAGTGTTGTAGTCACAAAGAATGTGGTACATCGATCCCCTAATGTGATAAAGCATAATGATTCCAGTAATGATGAATATAATAGTATATCAATACCTATTGCCTGCTCTGTATTCTGAGTTATATTAGATGTCTATGGGGCTTATAATCCGCTAGGACCTATAAAATATAGTAGCGAATTAGAATATTAACCCTAGAACGCATACCCATAGAAATCTACACATTCACGCACCTGGGGCCTTTTAGGCCCGTTTTCAATTATCATGGAATAACTAAAAAAAAATACTTTTCAAAGTTTATTGCAAAGTAAGGATGCATTCCCACTAGCGCTGGAGTCTGCTAGGACGGGATTCCGTAATGGATCTGACCTCCTGGTGACCCCAGCTAAGGCTGGTGGACACATACCTGGGGCCTCGCAGACCTGCCAGGTTACCTGTTTTCTATTTTCTGTAAAATTACTTTAGTTAGATTTTTGAAACTCTAGGTATTCCTCAGGTATATAGTTGTTAGTAATTTCCAGTTGTTCATATATTTTTATGCTATAGGCATTTCGGTATAACAACCTTTTTTTGGGACTACCCCATATTCACGCACCTGGGCCCTTTTAGGCCTGTGTGCAAATAACACTGAATAACTCAAATAAAAATACTTTTCAAAATTTATTTTACAATTGCAAAGTAAGGATGCATTCCCAGTTAGCGCTGGGGTCCGCCAGGAGGGGATCCGTAATGGATCTGACCTCCTGGTGACCCCAGCTAAGGCTGGCGGAATGACTGTGCCATTGTAATTTTAGATGTCAGTAAACTAAAAAGAAAAAAAGAAAAAGATTACAATCAGGCTTGTGCACTGTAAACAGTATGTGATAAGACTCTTTGTTAGGGTCCCAGCACACCAAGCGATATAAAGCAGGTAAAGTGCAGCCCCCCTCCTCTTACCTCCAACAGATCACTTTCTTGTAGTGCAGTAGAAGCCTCTGGTTTTGGAGCTCAGAAAGTTTCTATTTCCAGACAAAAGAAAGCTGACTTCTTCCTCCAAAGCTCCAGCAATTAGGACCTGTGATGAGGTCAGAGACACATGACTTTGTGAGGGAGCCTCCCTTCCAAGATCACATGACCATGTTGTCATGCAGAATCCACACTCTTCCCAGAGTCATAAAAGTTCTTCCCCAGCAACAATACAGACAAAAAGACTGAATATCACATGTAAACCTAGTACGGGCCTAAAAGGCCCCAGGTGCGTGAATATGGGGTAGTCCCAAAACAAGGTTGTTATACTGAAATGTCTGTATCATAAAAATATATGAATAACTGGAAATTACTAACAACTATATACCTGAGGATTACCTAGATTTTCAAAATTCAAACTAAAGTACTTTTACAAAAAATAGAAAACAAGTAATCTGGCGGGCCTGCGAGGCCCCAGGTATGCGTTCTAAGGTTAATAAATGATCCATCAGTCCGTTAGTATGCAGTAAATACCTTATCCTGTAGCGTGGTGAGCGTGGTCAGGCCATGTGCAGCGTGTGTGCACCGCCGCCGGGGTCGTATGGCGTTAAAAGCGGATGTGACGTTGTCGGAGGTGACGCGTAACGTTATTTCCGGCTGGTGGAACGCATAGAGACGTGGAACGCAAGCCGAAAGCTTGCGCATGCACAATAATATAACTGATAAAGTAACCTGTGTACTCGTGAATAGAGGCTGGCTCTGAGTTTTGTGAAGAAGCTGGAATGCTGTGAGATTGTTCTACCTCCCTCAGGTCCGCTGTGGATAGCCCATAGGAGAAATAAAAGAATAAAATAGAAAGAAAAAGAAGAAAAAAAGAAGTCTTATTAATTACATGATCCATATGTATGAAACATTATTCTACTATACAGTAGCAGGCAAAAAAGGATCTTATAACATAAAAATTCACACATAACATATCGTTAAATATTTCTATAAAGGGGATCCATTGAACCTTTATCAATGAGTTATTAAAAAATAGATACAACACCATCTGTTACTGAAAACGAGGGAAAAAGGAAACAGTGAAACCACTCATCTACTATTAAGCATATTAATGTCATGTGAATTACTGAACAGAGCACTTCACCACATCAGCAATCATCTAGCATATACCTCATACTCCCTATTCATACCAAGGGGTTCCAAGGTCTGTAGTATATGAATCCAATAGGATTCTCTCTTTTTTAGTTGTAAAATGCGATTGCCGCCTCGGCGACTAATAGAGACATCCTCAATAACTTGAAATCTTAATTGGGAGACTTATGTTTGCAATTGTTGAAATGTGCAGGAACAGGGAGGAGATTATACTCACACCTTATGGTGGATTTATGTTGTGAGATACGGTCTCGGATACGCTGGGAAGTTTCTCCCACGTACCCGAGACCGCATGGACATTTAATAAGATAAATGACATAGGATGTATCGCACGTGTAGTACCCTTTTATTGGAAAGCTCTTACCGGATCGTGGATGTGTGAATGTGCTACCCTTAGTGACATGAGAATATTGAAGGCGTAGTTTAAACAGTCACATGATACAGTCGAAATCACGGCCCACAGTACCCGGTAATACCGGGCATGAGATACTGTTTGTGACGCCAGAAAGATATGTCGAGCCCCAGGACCTGGGGTACTCGGGTACCAGGCTCAGTGGTTGTTTAGGGATGTCACGGGTAGCAGTGCCTGATCCAGTGGCCTGGTTGACACTTCAAAAAGGGTGTATTTACAGGGGATAAGAGTTTGTCATGTGACCCACTTGTAGAACCTGGTGATGGACCACCAGCGCCGCTACAGTCCGCCAGAGGTAGATGGTAGTGCGGCTGAGTTGGCAAAGCTCACTACAGGTGGAGCGGGTCTTCCGGGGCAGCGTAGTGTGGAGGGGCAGCGTGGAGTGAGGCCGTAGGTTGGGATGGGGAGTGATGGAGCAGTCTATGGGAGACACCGTGAGCGGAGAGGAAAGACGCACACACACTGTTGAAGTCTTTTTAGCTTTTACTGGTGGTACGCAGGTAAAGACGTCCAGGGCACTGACAGGTGACCAGGTGCACAGTGGGTCCCCACAGCAAGTGGGTATAAGGCCTCCTCTGTTCCTCTGTGATAGCTGAAGCCCAGTCTGCATGCAGCCAGACCGGCCTCCTCTCTCTTCCTGTCCTTGCTCTCTCCTCCTGTGCGGTCCACTGGTTACCCTCTCTGATCACTGCCTTGTGATTCCTCACTGCGGTGTCTGGCTCCCTCTCTCTGGACTCACAGGGGGACCGGGTGACTCCATGGTGTGACGGGGTTTTCTGTAGTCCTGGAGTATCCTACAGGTGCGGATCCTCAATGTCCGGTACATCTCTGGGCGAACTTCCACTAGTTCCTCACTCTCTTTTGGCTCTATTCCTTGCCTTCTGTCCCCACTCAGGCTTGCGGGACGTCAGAAGGGCCACTCCGGGTCACTGGCTCAGGCCTAACCACGGCAACCGACCACAAGGATGTCTTTGCAGCTCTCCTAGCGTCTGCAAACTCTAACTAACTCCTCCCCCAGCAGCAATGTTTAAGGGGACATAACCTAAAGGTGGTGAGTACAGCTCCCCCTACTGTGCCACGGTGGAAGATGTTGCATGTAGCAGGTACCTGCTGTGGAAACCCAACTGTGCATTAGGGAAGTATGTGGCTACCTGCGTGAGCAGGGCGCCACATTTTCATAGGATAAGATAGGGAATAGGCTCTTCTTGGGAGGTAAGTGTCACTTTCTCGCAACAGTGGCTGATCTTAAAGCTACAGTATTTTATAGGTCACCATCATACAGTCATAGCCAAAAGTATTGACACCCCTGCAATTCTGTCAGATAATGCTCAGTTTCTTCCTGAAAATGATTGCAATCACAAATTCTTTGGAATTATTATCTTCATTTAATTTGTCTTCAATGAAAAAAACACAAAAAGAATTGTCCTAAAGCCAAATTGGATATAATTCTACACCAAACATAAAAAAGGGGGTGGACAAAAGTATTGGCACCTTTAGAAAAATCTTGTGATGCTTCTCTAATTTGTGTAATTAACAGCACCTGTAACTTACCTGTGGCACCTAACAGGTGTTGGCAATAACTAAATCACACTTGTAGCCAGTTGACATGGATTAAAGTTGACTCAACCTCTGTCCTGTGTCCTTGTGTGTACCACATTGAGCATGGAGAAAAGAAAGAAGACCAAAGAACTGTCTGAGGACTTGAGAAACCAAATTGTGAGGAAGCATGAGCAATCTCAAGGCTACAAGTCCATCTCCAAAGACCTGAATGTTCCTGTGTCTACCGTGCGCAGTGTCATCAAGAAGTTTAAAGCCCATGGCACTGTGGCTAACTTCCCTAGTTGTGGATGGAAAAGAAAAATTGACAAGAGATTTCAACGCAACATTGTGCGGATGGTGGATAAAGAACCTCGACTAACATCCAAACAAGTTCAAGCTGCCCTGTAGTCCGAGGGACAACAGTGTCAACCCGTACTATCCGTTGGTGTCTGAATGAAAAGGGACTGTATAGTAGGAGACTCAGGAAGACCCCACTTCTTACCCCGAGACATAAAAAAGCCAGGCTGGAGTTTGCCAAAACTTACCTGAGAAAGCCTAAAACGTTTTGGAAGAATGTTCTCTCTTTTTGGGCAAAGGCATCAACATAGAGTTTACAGTAGAAAAAAAGAGGCATTCAAAGAAAAGAACACGGTCCCTACAGTCAAACATGGCAGAGGTTCCCTGATGTTTTGGGGTTGCTTTGCTGCCTCTGGCACTGGACTGCTTGACCGTGTGCATGGCATTATGAAGTCTGAAGACTACCAACAAATTTTGCAGCATAATGTAGGGCCCAGTGTGAGAAAGCTGGGTCTCCCTCAGAGGTCATGGGTCTTCCAGCAGGACAATGACCCAAAACACACTTCAAAAAGCACTAGAAAATGATTTGAGAGAAAGCACTGGAGACTTCTAAGGTGGCCAGCAATGAGTCCAGACCTGAATTCCATAGAACACCTGTGGAGAGATCTAAAAATGGCAGTTTGGTGAAGGCACCCTTCAAATATCAGGGACCTGGAGCAGTTTGCCAAAGAAGAATGGTCTAAAATTCCAGCAGAGCATTGTAAGAAACTCATTGATGGTTACCAGAAGCGGTTGATCGTAGTTATTTTGGCAAAAGGTTGTGCAACCAAGTATTAGCCTGAGGGTGCCAATACTTTTGTCCAGACCATTTTTGGAGTTTTGTATGAAATGATCAATGTTTTGCTTTTTGCTTCATTCTCTTTTGTGTTTTTTCATTGAAGACAAATTAAATGAAGATAATAATACCAAAGAATTTGTGATTGCAATCATTTTCAGGAAGAAAGTGAGTATTATCTGACAGAATTGCAGGGGTGTCAATACTTTTGGCCAACACTGTAGGTACAGCAGGCAGTTATGGGCTGCCACCAACTCCCAGCTTCTTACTATTACCTGGCTGGTATTAAAAAAATTTCTTGAAATAATAAAAAAAACAACTTGGAGCTTTGTTGGATTTTTGGTTGCAAGCCAGGTACAACTAGGCAGCTGGGGGCTGGAATCCTCAGCATGGGGATGCCCATGCATTCTGCCCCCCCCCCCCCCAGCCCCAGCTATGAATTGTGACTTGCACCCGCAGCTGCCCCAGCTAACGGTGCATTCTGACTCTTCTGGTTACCCTGGTGGTATTGGCAAATGGGGCAAAAAGAGGTTAATGCCAGCCATTTATTGCCAGCTGGCACTAAGCCGAGGTTCATAATATCAGGCAAATGTTAGATCTGGCCTTTAGGATCCTCTAAATAAATAGTACATAATACACCACACCATGAACAATAATTTATTTGGTAAAAGAACACAATCACAATCCACATTTTCATCTTTATTATGCACACATTATTATTATTATTATTTATTTATATAGCGCCATTAGGTTCCATGGCGCTTTACATGAGGATGAGGGAGACAAGAACAAGTACACTAAATCTAGGCGATCAGGACGTACAGGTACAGGAGGGGCAGGGACCCTGTCCACGAGGGCTCACAGTCTATGAGCATAAACCCTCCATGATCCTGTGCGATGTCCTATTATAATGAGACTGGAAACTGACTGATTTTCAGCTTTCGCTATGAGCGTGGTGACATCATGTCAGGTCAGCTAGAGCAACTCGGCTGAGTTCTGACCTGAGGTGAACTGACTGTGGCATCACCAAACTCACAGCGATAGCCTAAAATCAGTGCAATTGGGAAAAGACAAAACAGGATCCAACGGAGAGGGAAACCGACCAAACAACTAGAGGTCATTGGCTTGAGCCCTGAAGTCAAGCTATGACATGTATTTTTGTTCAGTCTTTCCCAAAAAGACCTGAAGAAGAAATACTGGGACATGGCTTGTGCAATAAAGACCACCTTATCAGTGTGGCATGTATTTACTTTAAATTAGACTAGTATAATCTCTATACATAATCACCAGTTTTGCGCTTCCGGCCACTGTGCCGCTATCAAGCGATGGCGCCTGCGCAAAACTGGTGATTACCCGGAACCGCCGCCATATTAGCACACCCAAAGCTCCTGCCGGCTGCCTGCAGGCTCCCCTCCCCACACACCCCCGCACCTCCACTACAGCACCCGCACGCCCCTGCAATACACCCTTGCACCCTCCCCTCCAGTGCCCGCTTCCTCCCCACACTAGACCCCCGTGCCCCCCCTTCGCCACCCGCACACCCCCAAAAACGTACCTCTTCAGATAGGACCTTTGGTGATGTCACAGTCATGTGATCAGTCACATGACCGTGCATCACCCTAGCTCCGCCTCCTCTACGCTACACTGCTTCCCAGCTAGGACATGGAGCTGTCACAGCTGGGAAGGAGAGAAGAGGAGGCAGAGAGCCAGAAGGGGGGAGCTCATAACAGATGAACACAAAGCCCCCTGTATACTCTGCTCCCCGCACAGCCCCTGTATACTCTGCTCCCCGCACAGCCCCTGTATACTCTGCTCCCCGCACTGCCCCTGTATACTCTGCTCCCCGCACAGCCCCCTGTATACTCTGCTCCCCGCACAGCCCCTGTATACTCTGCTTTCCGCACAGCCACCTGTATATCTCTCTCCCCGCACAGCCGCCTGTATACTCTGCTACCCCAGAGCCCCCTGTATCCCAAAGCCGCCTACTCTGCTACCCACAGAGCCCGCCTGTTATACTCTGCTACCCACGACCGCCTGTATACTCTGCTACCCACAGAGCCCCCTGTATAATCTGCTAACCCACAAACCCCCTGTATACTCTGCTACCCACGACCCGCCTGTATACTCTGCTACCCACAGAGCCCCCTGTATACTATGCTACCCACAGAGCCCCCTGTATACTCTGCTACCCAGAGACCTCGCCTGTATACTCTGCTACCCACAGAGCCCCCTGTATACTCTGCTACCCACTGACCCACTTGTATACACACAATTCATTTCACCGTGCTCCCGATGCAATTGCATCGGGCCTTTTTACTAGTATGTTAAAAATGTCAGTAGTCATTGTGACATGCACATTTTGTGTGCCAGTTTGGTAGACATCACATTTCTTTTTATTTTAGCGATATTGTTGGTGTGCTTCTGCATGTGGAAAGAAAGAAATATGTACTGTAATTGAAATGCAGCAAAAGCAATTACTGTATATTATAATCATTGTGATTAATATCTGCTTTCTGCTCTCCTCTCTCTCTCTCTCTCTTTCTGTCTTTCTTTTTTGCTTTCTATCTCTTTCTCTCTAGCTATCAATTGAGTTATTTCTTTAGTTTTTGGGCTTTATTGATATTCTTCACTACTGTAGAATTTGTTCACAGTTTTCTCTCTCATTATCTTTAATCAATAATAATAATAATAATAATAATAATATACTACTAATAATAATAATAATGCATCCAGACACTTGGATCACATGTATCTGTGTGACTGGCACCCTATGGAAACCTTGGGCATATAAATACCACCAATCATCTCCCCCATGTCTTGGTAGGTTGACAGTGATTGCTGCAACGGTATTGTGCACTTGTGCTACCTGTCATTGAGGCCTACTGCTTCCTGCTGAATTCAATGGATATCAGACCTTGGCTGCTTTCTGGTAAATTAAAATGAATGGGGGGACCAATATGACCACTGCTACAATCGTTAGCGGGTGTGCCAATAGGGCAGCCGCGTTAGTTTATGGCGGTACTGAACATGAAGCTGAAAAGACTGCTTTTTTATCCTGCATCTTGGCCAATCAGCAGATATCTGGGTCTGCACTGTGACCAGTGTCCTGGATGGTGTGTGACCCCCCCCCCCCCCGCCTCGCCACCCTACACTGTGTGCAGAATTATTAGGCAAATGAGTATTTTGATCACATGATACTTTTTATACATTTTGTCCTACTCCAAGCTGTATAGGCTTGAGAGCCAACTACCAATTAAGTAAATCAGGTGATGTGCATCTCTGTAATGAGGAGGGGTGTGGTCTAATGACATCAACACTCTATATAAGGTGTGCTTAATTATTAGGCAACTTCCTTTCGTTTGGCAAAATAGGTCAGAAGAGAGATTTGACGGGATGTCTTGCAGAGAAATGCAGCAGTCTTGAAATTGCCAAACATTTGAAGCGTGATCACCGAACAATCTAGCTTTCATGGAAAATAGCCAACAGGGTCGCAAGAATTGTGTTGAGCAAAAAAGGCGCAAAATAACTGCCCATGAATTGAGGAAAATCAAGCGTGAAGTTGCCAAGATGCCATTTGCCACCAGCTTTGCAATATTTCAGAGCTGCAATGTTACTGGAGTATCAAAAAGCACAAGGTGTGCCATTCTCAGGGACATGGCCAAGTTAAGGAAGGCTGAAAAAGGACCACCTTTGAACAAGAAACATAAGATAAAACGTCAAGTCTGGGCCAAGAAATATCTTAAGACTAATTTTTCAAAGGTTTTATGGACTGATGAAATGAGAGTGACTCTTGATGGGCCAGATGGATGGGCCAGGGGCTGGATCAGTAAAGGGCAGAGAGCTCCACTCAGACTCAGACACCCGCAAGGTGGAGGTGGGGTACTGGTATGGGCTGGTATCATCAAAGATGAACTTGTGGGACCTTTTCGGGTTGAAGATGGAGTGAAGCTCAACTCCCAGACCTATTGCCAGTTTCTGGAAGACAACTTCTTCAAGCAGTGGTATAGGAGGAAGTTGGTATCGTTCAAGAAAAACATGATTTTCATGCAGGACAATGCTCCATCACATGCATCCAACTACTCCACAGCGTGGCTGGCCAGTAAAGGTCTAAAAGAAGGAAAAATAATGACAAGGCTCCCTTGTTCACCTGATCTGAACCTCATAGAGAACCTGTGGTCCCTCCTAAAATGTGAGATCTACAGGGAGGGAACACAATACACCTCTCAGAACAGTGTCTGGGAGGCTGTGGTGGCTGCTGCACGTAATGTTGATCCTATACATATCAAGCAACTGACAGAATCTATGGATGGAAGGCTGTTGAGTGTCATCATGAAGAAAGGTGGCTATATTGGTCACTAATTATTTTAGTGTTTTGTTTTTGCATGTCAGAAATGTTTATTTCTAAATTTTGTGCAGTTATATTAGTTTACTTGGTGAAAATAAACAAGTGAGATGGGAATATATTTGGTTTTTATTAAGTTGCCTAATAATTCTGCATAGTAATATTTACCTGCACAAACAGAAATCCTCCTAACATAGCCAAATCTATAAAAAACTGACTCCAACTTCCAAAAAATATTAAGCTTTGATATTGGAGTCTTTTGGGTTGATTGAGAACATAGTTGTTGATCAATAATAAAAATAATCCTCTACAATACAACTTGCCTAATAATTCTGCACATAGTGTATAGATGATGAAATTTCGGGGACAAACATACAGACTTACAGATGAGTTATGGCTCTTATTATAATAGATTCTTTAATATACATGCCTAGGTGGCTGCATTTTTATTTTAAAAAAAATGACAATCTTTTGCATCATCCTGCTTAACTATCTTTTGCATGATCAAGAGGATGTTTTTTCTAAAATATTCAAATTCTTTATAACTGTTTAGTTACTTAAATATATGGACATTGCTCTAATAATAATAATAGGAGTATTTGCTTTCTCTGTTACCTATTTATACCGTTCTTTCAGTTTTCTGCAGTCACGAGTTCTGTAGTATGGGGGAAGGAAAATATTGATGTAAGAGACATGTTTGGATTTTGGGGCACTGCGATGCGCGTACGGTCTTAAAATAACAAAACTGAATATATGAATTTGTTACAGGTGTTGTTATACCTTTGTTGATGATAAGGTTGATGGTTTGGAAGGCGCTGTGTTAAAACCATATTTCCACTGACGTCAGGTGGCAGGCAAAAGACGGCTTTTGGGAGAAGAGAGGGGATCAGCACCTTCCACTAACAAATTTAGTTTACTTCTGGAAAAGAAAACAAAAAATGCTGGAAGCTATGAATAAGATCTTGTAATAGGAGACAGGAAGGGGTAGGGGAAGAGGCCCTGTAGGAGAAGATTAAATAAAGAGAAGAAACAACAAAATAGATTTTCATGTTCAGGTTTTGCCTTTTCACTTAAGGCAATTACCATCACTAAATAATTACTGGTCTTGTCACTCCATTCAGATTATCTACACGTCGTTGTGGTCCAGGCCCATGAACCTTGGATTAATTAACTTCCACCTGTGGCTTTGTACACTGGAATGTCTCTGCTGTGTAAGGGTTTCAGGAGCGGAGCACCTGCTAGGAGGGACAGAAAAGCCAGTAAACATCAATTATCTGCCTTACGTTTATCATCGGGGTGGGGGTTGGTGCACTAAATAAAGTGCAGGTGACTAGATTTGCATGGTCATGTTGAATGGCTGAGGTTAATTTTATTGACTGACATTGGCAAGCATCAGCCATTAAGACAACCTCAAAAGCAGGGTTGCAGGAAGATGTAAAAAATGTTTGTACTGTGTTAGCCTGTACATAGAAAAATATTAGAATCTGAGAGTCCTCAGTGGTTGATACCTTTTAATGGCTAACTGAAAAGATGGTAAATAATAGCAAGCTTTCAAGACAGCTCAGGTTTCTTCATCAGGCTAATCATGACACAACTTCTGAACATGCAAATAAGTCTGTGGAGCCTCGGTTAGGAGTCTCAAACACAGGACTAGCCAGATATCCTTCCAGGGAAGGACCCAGTCAAGGGGTGGCTCCTTGCGGAGAACACCATAACCACCATGTTAAGAGGCCCTTTTAGTCAATATCCAGCTCTTTTACAAGCTTAGAGATATGACAAGGGAATACCAAGACCAGGTATCCATCCACAGACAGCTGTTTCGGGTGTTGCCCCTCATCAGTGTGGAGTAGGATTCTGAACACACACACACACACACACACATATATACATATATTAGGGATGAGCGAGTACCTTAATATTCGTGCTCGCTATACTCGCAACGAGTAGGTAGCGGTACTCGCTACTCGTTGCGAGTATAGCGAGTACGAATACTTTCGCAGTGTATCTATAGATTCACTGCATAAGTAGCCTAAAAGTGAGTAAAAGTTGTTAAAAAATAATAAACTTACATACTCACTTGTCCGACGCCTACACCGGGATCGCCAGAGAAGACATCCGATCGCTGGACAAGGACCTTTCACTACCAGCCAAGTCAGTTGGCCAGTTTGCAAGGTCCTGATAATACATCTAGGACCTTGCAAATTGGCCAATCAGGTGGCCGCTAGCGATCACGTGGTTGTGACGTGGCGCCATCTGATTGGCCAGATCGCTACTGGCCATCTGATTGGTTGGTAGTGAAAGGTCCTTGTCCAGCGATCGGATGTCTTCTCTGCTGGTCCCGGTGCAGGCTCGAAGGTGAGTATGTAAGTTTATTATTTTTTAACAACTTTTAATTACTTTTAGGCTACTTTCACAGTGTATCTATAGACACACTGCGAAAGTATTAGGACTACTCGCTACTCCCGAGTACACATAAGTACTCGGAGAGTAGCGAGTTGCCCGAATACCGCTACTATTCGGCGAATACCGAATAGTAGCGAGTATACTCGCTCATCCCTAATATATATATATATATATATATATATATATATATACCTACCGTAAATGGAAGGTTGAATAACACTGTAAATAAGACAGGTGACGTGAAGCAGAACATAGAATGATCAGTATTAAGAGAGGGGAGAGAGCAGCTGGGGTAGTAATTTTCAGCATTCAGAGATAATGTGTGTACATTCAGAAGTTGTATCATTATTAAGCCTGATGAAGAGACCTTAGGCCGGCTTCACACCACATTTTTTCCCTGTCAGGTTCTGTCCGGTGTTTTGGAGGATGCACTGGACAGAACCTGAGAACAAAACCAGAGGGCAAATATGCCCTCCGATCCTGTTTTCTGCCGGAATTCTTCCTGCGCGCTGCTGCCATTGTCCAAGTGCTGAAATTTCAGCAGTGGAGCTCTCCATGTGCTGAAACTTCAGCCGGTAGCTCTTTTAGCTGAGCTGTCCAGGTGCTGAACGTGCGTTGCTTGAAGCCAAAGCCGCCGCTTATTCAGCACCCGGCGTCTGGAAACCGGTCCAATTTCTTAACAGATCCGGGGCAATCCGGCGCCCAGACTCCCTTGTTATGGGGCGCTGGATCGCTCCGAACCGGGAAGATCCGGGTGGATCCAGTTTTGATCGATTTTTGCTCCGGACACAAAAAATGCTGCAAGCTCCAATTTTGTTTCTGGGGCAAAACAATGAATTCCATCAGATCCAGACAGACAGACACCAAACCGGATGGCAAATAGCTCCCATCCGGTCCCATCCGACCCCATAGTGATACAATAGGGCCAAAATCACATCTGGGGCTGTCCAGTTCCCACCGGACAGCCTTGGATCCAAAAAATCATGGTGTGAAGCCGGCCTTAGAGTCTCGAAAACTTGCTATTATTTACCATCTTTTCAGTTAACCATTAAAAGGTGTCAATCACTGAGAACTCTCAAATTTTATCTTTTCTGGAAGATGTACAAATTTTGTAAGACACTATAATTTATTAGACAAAATTTACAAAGCACTGGCGTTAGGTTTGTACTGTGTTAATCCATGATATACTGTACACTAAATGAAGTCATATAACGAGCAGTACACATATAAACAATAATATTACGACCCTGAGGACAGAACCTCCAATAGTGTCCTGAAAGTAAAGCATAATAGTATCCAACTCCACTAGCGGCAGTATTCTGCAGAGTACTCATACTAAACATTGGACATTAAAGTTGGGAGAACAGTATAACTATTATTATTATTTATGTAGCATTGTTGATTCCATGGTGCTGTACATGAGAAGCGGTTACAAACAAAATACAGATATAAATTACAGTAGCCAAATTAACAATGACTACCCTATATGGCAGTATTATAAAGTCACTGTATGGGAATAAGCTATGGACAGGACTATTGTTCAGGCAGTGAGATTGATTTGTGGTAGCCATGCAGCTATCTTTCCCAAGTTTCCTAAAGCCTCATTCAGATATCAATGATCAGGGGCGAAACTTCAATAGGTGCAGGGGTTGCAATGCAACTGGACCCTGCAGCATAGGGGGACCCAAAAGTCCTTTTGTCCTATAGAAAAAACTAATGCTATTAAAGATTTGAAAAAGATTGGGGGCCCCATTGGAGCTTTCGCATCAGGGCCCCTATGTCACTCTCAATGATCTTTCTTATATGCAACAAATTGGTTGAGTTTCATTAGTTTTTGATTAGAGGTTCATTATATTTTGGTTGGATTGACAGTTTTTGGCCTTAAAGTTTTATCAGCTTTTCTTGCATAAAAAACATATGATGTAGGTTTCTCAAGCTTCTCGTGTCAAACAATCAATGAAAAATGGACAGCACATATATGGAATATAAGTGCTGGCTGATTTTTTCATGGATCCATAAGGCCGGGTTACACATAGCGATGTTTCAGCAACTCGACCAACGATAGGGATCGCTGGAACATCGCTATGTGATCGCTGGTGAGATGTTAGAAGGCAGATCTCACCAGCGATCACCCAGCGATGCGCCGACTCCCGACAATCGCTGGAATCGGTCAGGGTCTTGGGTGCACACTGGGTGTCGCTGGTCGTTGCCCCTGTCACACATGCCGATGCATTCGTGACTGCTGCAGACCAACAACTGAAAAATGGTCCCGGCCATTCCGCAGCGATCAGCGAGAGAGATCAGAGATGTTTTCCCAACGTATGTTCAAGCCTGGTTTCACTTGGATGGTTACATAAAGTAACCATGCATTCTTAGAGTCCTTATGTGATTACGGTCCCTGGGGTGGCCGAAAGGGTCCTGCAAAATTAAGGTTCTGACTACTTCTCGCCACACCTCCCACATTAGTTTCTCTAAAGGTACCATCACACGCCTCCATATCTCCGGCGAGAATGCTGGCAATTCCCGAATTCGGCGATGTGGAAACCACATCGCATGTGCGTAGTGGCGTGTGACTGGGCGATTCTACGGTGAAAAATCACTGGTGGAGCATCGCCTGATTGCCCTGCAGTGAAATCAGGCGATATCCACCAGGCGATATCAGCGCATCCTGGCATGTCACAGGGCGATAGCGATGTACACAGCGATCCTGAAATCAGTCCCGTAGGCATGCTTGGATGGTTTTTTTGTGCCGCACCTGCGGCAATTGGTGGGTGATACTGCGTTCCGATTGGCTGGCCATGTCCATGTTATTTGATGACCCGTGCGTTCACGCAAGGCTGACCAATGGGAACACAGTTCCGTCCACCAATCGCAGTGATAGGGGCGCGGTGAGACACACTCTAGCATGTCCCTATCGAAACAGTATGCCCACATCGCTTCTACGATTGTGGTTTGTGACACGGCGATGTGTGAAGGAAGATCGCTTCCGGTCTCCTGCAGGCGATTTCCAGAATGCAGGATCGCCGAAGATCGCACGCTAGATAGCTCCTTGTGACAGTTCCACAGCGATCTGAAAAAAGTGCCCGAAATGTGCACGCTCACGTCAAATCACCGGTGATATGGAAGCCGTATGGCGGTGTATGACGGTACCTTTACTCTTCTTTATTTCAACAACTTTCCTAAACAAACATGGCTACAACCTGTTTAACTCCTAAACCTCTCCCCTCCTTGGTTATCTGCATAAAACTTGAATTCTTTCCTGGCTAGAAGGTACCAGTAAATCAGTCTCTAAACCCGTCTACTAAGTGGCCACATTACATAGTTTGTATTCAAATTTCCACATTTCACATTTAAACACAATAGACATCATATATATAAACATATTACAGATTTTTCAAAAATCACACTATCACCAATTTAATAATCGCCAGTGTCTTCATGTCAACACCCTCTTACACATATATATGCATGCTCAGCTTGGAAAGGCATGCATTAGAGATAAGCGCATGAAGCTAAATTTGAATTAGCCTATTTACAAACATTTGATTCACAGAGAAGTTATTTTCCATTACTTTAATGTTCTTTAGTATGCTCTTTACCAAACCACAGAGTATAGTCATGGCCAAAAGTTTTGAGAATGACACCAAAATTATATTTTCACATGATCTGCTGCCCTCTGGTTTTTATTTGTATTTGTCTGATGCTTATATCACATACAGAAATATAATTGCAATCATATTATGAGTACCAAAAGGTTATATTGACATTTAGAATGAGTTAATGCAGCAAGTCAATATTTGCAGTGTTGACCCTTCTTCTTCAGGACCTCTGCAATTCTCCCTGGCATGCTCTCAATCAACTTCTGGACCAAATCCTGACTGATAGCAGTCCATTCTTGCATAATCATTGCTTGCATTTTGGCAGAATTTGTTGATTTTTGTTTGTCCACCCGTCTTTTGATGATTGACCACAAGTTCTCAATGGGATTAAGATCTGGGGAGTTTCCAGGCCATGGACCCAAAATCTCTATGTTTTGTTCCCTGAGCCATTTACTTATCACCTTTGCTTCATGGCAAGGTGCTCCATCATGCTGGAAAAGGCATTGTTGGGCGCCAAACTGCTCTTGGACGGTTGGGAGAAGTTGCTCTTGGAGGACATTCTGGTACCATTCTTTATTCATGGCTGTGTTTTTAGGCAAGACTGTGCATGAGCCAATTCCCTTGGCTGAGAACAACCCCACACATGAATGGTTTCAGGATGCTTTACAGTTGGCATGAGACAAGACTGGTGGTAGCGCTCACCTCTTCTTCTCCGAATAAGCTGTTTTCCAGATGTCCCAAACAATTGTCAAATCTCCGCCTCACAGTGCGTGCAGAAGCACTCACACCAGCCTGCTGCCATTCCTGAGCAAGCTCGGCACTGCTGGTAGTCCGATCCCGCAGCTGAAACCGTTTTAAGACACGGTCCTGGCGCTTGCTGGTCTTTTTTTGGGCGCCCTGGAGCCTTTTTGAAACAATGGAAGCTCTCTCCTTGAAGTTCTTGATGATGCGATAGATTGTTGACTGAGGTGCAATCTTTCTAGCTGCGATACTCTTCCCTTTAGGCCATTTTTGTGCAGTGCAATGATGGCTGCACGTGTTTCTTTAGAGATAACCATGGTTAACTGAAGAGAAACAATGACACCAAGCACCAGCCTCCTTTTAAAGTGTCCAGTGGTGTCATTCTTACTTAATCATGACTGATTGTTCGCTAGCCCTGTCCTCATCAACACCCACACCTGTGTTAATGGAACAATCACTAAAACGATGTTAGCTGCTCCTTTTAAGGCAGGACTGCAATGATGTTGAAATGTGTTTTGGGGGTTAAAGTTCATTTTCTAGGCAAATATTGACTTTGCAAGTAATTGCTGTTAAGCTGATCACTCTTTATGACATTCTGGAGTATATGCAAATTGCCATTAGAACAACTGAAGCAGTAGACTTTGTTAAAATTAATATTTGTATCATTCTCAAAACGTTTGGCCATGACTGTACAAAAAACATAAGATATAAAACAGTAAAACAAATACTTCTATTTAACTCACCTCTCTAGCCATGCTTGCTGCTCCCAGTTTAATTTCTGATCCTCCTCCATGTCTCTATCACCTTGCATCTCTGGTCTGGTGTTCACTCGTGGTCGGGGCTTCCAGCTCCAAGTAGGCTCCGGCAATGTGCACTGAACTCTGGAGCCTGCTCATGGCTAGAAGACCTAGCCTAGATTGAACAATGGGCCACAGATGCACCATGGAGGCACGGAAGACCAGAAAGCTGGCATGGAACAGCAAGGACGGCCATGGAGGAAATAAATGTGTACCACCCCCAGTATAGTTTGTGCAAACATCTTCCAAGGGTGTGTGACTCCCATGCTACAGGTGGTGAAATCTGGGCCTGCTTATGGCCGGTAGCCTATCCCTAGATAGAACATCGCACCAGAGATGCAACATGAAGGTGGCACAGAGGACAGGATAGTGGACATGAAGCAGTGAGTGCAGCAGGAGAGGTGAACAGTGAGGTATTATTTTTCTTTTTAACCTTTTGTCGGCCCTCTATTGTTAAGCAAGATGGTTACCGCAAGGACTGATGTGATGATGATGTATAGCTCCATGTAATATGCAACAGATGCAAATATGAAATACTTAGCCTACTTTTTCTTGAAGTAATCCAAAGGACCCGTAGAAGCGGTAGGACACCGTGAAACGGTTACCGTTGTCTGCCGTACCCCACTCCCTCTCCCCGCTTTGATCCACTCTAGCCAGCAGGGGCATAGTGTAATAAATAGGACCGAGCATCAAAATGGCGAGTGCAGCTGAACTTTTTTCTTCGTCTAAATGGAATGTTCAATGCCTATTGAAGCATGCAACACAGTGCACAAGGGATAAGCGAGGCCGATTTATTCAGCCTGCAGAGACTGCTGCTGTGTTCCGGAGTGCACGGTTAACCCTAAATTGGACAGCTCATCCAATTTATACCGTACCTGTTTGTACATATTTCCTGAAAGATAAATATAAAGTGCTATGCTTTGGTCTCTTTACCCTTTCGGGTGATAAGTGAATAACAATCGGTGCCAATTCATCTGGTTGGAAAGTGGAAAGCCAACATAATCCAATTATTCGCAAAGTACTGGCTGCCTCTTTGTCACCATTAAAGAAAGTTGAATACTCACATGCTCAGCTGTTAATTCTTTCACAATAAGCTGTGCAGTTGCCATTAACTGACTGTTGCCAGCAAAAACATCCGTTGGGTTCATTTTACCACTAAATACTTTTACACTTCTGAACCAATAAATATAAACTACCAAGGCTGGAAGTGGCATATAAAATCCTTCTGATCTTTACATTATACAGTGACTGTATAAAATTAACTATAAATCTTCCAGTGAATTACACTACATGATGTGGGCCTGTTTAATAAATCAGCCTATGGAAGTACCGCACTTCTGTAAATGTTATTTGAGAAAGTGTCAGGAATACAATGCAAATCAGGCATGACGTTCTAATAATATCATAGAGAGTGAGGTATGTATGTCTGTGTATTTACAGAAAGGATTATTGCCAGTGCTACAGATCTTGCGGCTTAATGCACTTCCATGCACATTTTTTAGCGCTAGGCGGTAATAATATAATAATAATTACTTTATTTATATAGCTCCAACATATTCTGTAGCCCTTTACAATTAAGCAGTGACTTGTACAGATAATAAAGACATTACAGAGTAATTTACCAGATACAGGAGGAGTGAGGGCCCTTGCTTGCAAGCTTACAATCCATAAAGAAATAAAGGAGAAAAGATAGATAAAAAAGACTTATCATGTATGGTCCAGCAATGAGTATAATAAAAAAGGGGTTTTCAAATAAAGCTGCATGATCCAGTCATCTTCCAAGATCTTTCTAAGGTCCCTTTCACATAGGTGTTTTTTTTTAAATGATTTACCGCATCTGCCGAAGCTTCCCACTGCTGACCGCATTTTTTTCTCGGCCGCAAGTGCCGCATCTGCCGCAACCGCCAAGCCTCATAGACAATGGATGGTGCTTGCCGGACCGGTGCCGCAAGTGCTGCCGTTAGGCAGCAGATGCAGTAAATTTGCCGGATCTGCCGCATTTTAAAAAAAAACGCCAGTGTGAAAGCAGCCTAAGTATGGGTACCAAGTGCAATACGGTGCATAAAGATGTGGATGTGGAGATGAATAGGAAGCACCAGATTCTGTAGAAAATTGGGAAAGAGAAGAGTTAGATTAGTTAAGTAAGGTGACAGGATTGTCCAACGAGATGTATTTCTAGAGCACACTTAAAAAGTGGTGTCTAGGTATTAATTGAATTGTCTGGGGTAATGCATTCCATAGAAATGATGCAGCACTAGAAAAGTCAGGAAGCATACTGCTTTGGAGTTATAGTTGAACCATCCAAGGAAATTGTAATATAAGGTATAGGTTTTTTAGTAGAAGTAAGAAACATGAGAACTTCAGTTTTGGAGAGATTCAGTTTCAGATACAATAATGACATGATGTATTATGGAGGGGGTGATGATTGGGTGTCATCAGCATAGAATGGTACTGTAAATCAAATCTATTGATAATTTGTCTAATAGGGTCAGTATATAGAGAGAAGAGGAGGGGACCTAGGTCTCACTCAGTAAAGGGAAGAGAAGAGGAAGAAGAAATAGCAAATTATTCACTGAATGAGTGGTCTGAGAAGTAGGTGGAGAACCAAGAGAGAGTAGCTTATTAGAGGCCAAGAGAATAAACAACTGTGGGATAGAAAGAGCAATACCTAATAAAAACAGTGAACAGGTACCGCTACTGTAAGTTGAGATGAAACTGCTCACCTTAAGGGTTGTGTCACACATAACCAGTATAAAAGACGCCAACAGCTGCTGCAGTATCCACAGGCCGAAGCAATAGTAGAAAAACTTGAGGAAATATGTAGAATTCAACTGTGCTGCTGTACAATCGACCATATACCAAGGAAGTTGGTAAATGCAAGTGACTTTATTCAGATTGAAAAATGTAAAATAATTTTCAAGTTTTTGAATTTGAATAAAGCCACTTGCATTCACCGATTTCCTTGCTATATGTATCGATTGTACAGCAGTGGAATTGGATTCCACATATTTCCTCAAGTGTTTCTACTTGAGGCCAAGAGAGCAGAGTAGAGTAGGGAGAAGTCGATGGTCGTAGTGTCAAATGCTACAGCGAGATCAAGGATAATTAGCAGGAAGTATTGCCCATTAGATTTAGCTGTTTGTAGAACATTAGATACTTTAGTAAGGGCAGTTTATGTAGAGTGTAAAAAGCAGACACAGGATTTTTTAAGGTCATGAACAATTTGCTGAGATAGTGGATAATCCCTCAGCTGCGGTTGGGATGTCACTGGTGGCCTGCCCAGACCAGTGGCCCTGGTGGTCAGCTTTAAAAGGGGGGTATTGAAATAGGGATAGTTTGTCGTGACGCCACCTTCAGATTCTGGTGATGAAACACTAGCACAGCTTCAGACCTCCGGAGGGTGTTGGTACTGCAGCTTTGATGGAACAGTTCCCTGCAGGTGGAGTTGGGCATTCGGGGCAGGAGTGCACCAATGATGTAGATGCAGTCTGTAAAGGTAGATTATCAGCAATGCAGTAATAGAACAAACACACAGAGACTCTGTCACTCTACCCAGGTACTTTACTGCAACAGTTCTGATTACAATGCAGTTCACAGTAAAATACAGTCTTTTGCTTGAGGTAGCTGGCCGGGTAGTCACAGCAGGCTGCAAGGTCTCTCAGAGTCTCCCGTGGTATGCCTTCTCTTGACTATCCCAGGTCCTGCTGCATATTCCCGTCCTTGCACTACCCCCTTACTACCAGGCCCATTGGGGTGCTGATGAGTTCCCGTGCTTACCAGCTTTTAAGAAGGGGGGCCTCGACCTTTAGCTGGGCAATCCTAGTGTGGCGGTGCTGTGTGGACAGGGTGTCAGGGCCGGTAGACTGACCCGCGAGGGCCGGAATTGGTGGCTCAGGGGCTAGACTCCCTGCACCGCGTCATCGAAGCCGGCTCCCCGTGGTGGACCAGGGTTCCCCCGTGGAGTATGGGCATAGGGGTTCCCTCTCTCTTTTCCTGGGCTGCCTTTTCTTCTCTAAGGCCCCCTATCTCGGAGACCCCTTCTCTCTCTCAGGGCTCCCTTTCCTTCTTCTCCTCGGAGCAAACTAGAACTCCCTGTTTTTCTACCTCCCTTCTCCCCTAACTCTCCCCCCAGGGACTGGGCTCCAACCATTTGCCTAGGCTCAAATGTGGGAGTGCCGGGGTGGGAGCCTTCTACAAACCTCATCTACACCCTCGGCCTAGGTCAACTCATTGAGTCCCATGGCCTCCAGTACCATCTCTACGCCGACGACACCCAGATCTACCTTTCCGGGCCCGACATCACCTCCCTTCTGTCTAAAATCCCCCAATGCCTGTCCGCCATCTCATCCTTCTTTTCTGCTCGCTTCCTCAAGTTGAACATGGACAAAACAGAGTTCATCGTCTTCCCCCCCAGCCGCCCTCCCCCTCTGCCAGACCTGTCAATCCGAGTCAATGACTGCTCTCTCTCCCCAGTCCCCCACGCAAAGTGCCTCGGGGTCACCCTCGACTCCTCCCTCTCCTTCAAGCCCCACATCCAAGCCCTTGCCACCTCCTGCCGACTTCAACTCAAGAACATCTCACGCATCCGCCCGTTTCTTAACCATGACACCGCCAAAACTCTCGTCCACGCCCTCATCATCTCCCGCCTTGACTACTGCAACCTACTGCTCACCGGTCTCCCTGCCTCCTCCCTTGCACCTCTCCACTCTATCCTGAACTCAGCTGCCCGTCTAATCCACCTGTCTCCTCGCTACTCCCCTAGCTCCCCTCTCCGCATGGCACTTCACTGGCTCCCCACCCCCCAAAGATCTAAATTTAAAATCCTAACCCTGACTTACAAAGCCATCCACAACCTGTCCCCCCCCCATTACATCTCCGACATGGTCTCCCAATACCAACCTGCACGCAACCTATGCTCCTCACAAGAACTCCTCCTCTCCTCCCCCCTCATCTCATCCTCCCACAACCGCATACAAGACTTCTCCCGCACCTCCCCTAGACTCTGGAACTCCCTCCCCCAGCACGTCAGACACTCGCCTACCCTCAAGAGCTTCAAAAAGAACCTGAAAACTCATCTATTCCAACAAGCCTACAACCCATGATGAGACCCAGCGTCGCTCCACCAACCGCTTGGTGCTTCCCCCCCCCCCCTATTGTGTCCTCCCCCACCCCCGTAGACTGTGAGTCCTCGTGGACAGGAACCTCTCCCGTCGTGTATCAGCAAGCATCGACTGCTCATATGTACTGTGCCTGTCCTTGTTACCCCCACGCCTTATGTAAAGCGCCATGGAACCAATGGTGCTATATAAATAAATAATAATAATAATAACCTTGCATTCCCACTGTGACAGGGATAACCGCACACTCTTTTATGGGTGCAGAACCTGAACTGTGACGCCTGACCAGTGGGGCGCCACAATTGATAGCCAATCAACATTCAGGATTGCCTGCCATACACAGTTATTCCATAGCCATGTTGGTTACTGGCATTACAGTGATTGGCCAGCCACATTGTGTCATTGAGTCATATGTAAAACCTGGTATTGTGATGGTCAGCACACTCTTCAGACAGCAGTTCAAGGAGAGTTGATGCAGAGAGCTTAGATTAAAGCAGATATGTATGCAATATTGCTATTGCAGTAATTGTATAGTTGCTGCTGCACCATTAAAACATTCAGGGCAACAAAAAGTCATTTCTCTAGTAAAACCACTGTTATCTGCATTCATTGTTAGGATAGATGGTAGAATGGAGATAATTTTAAATTGGAGGCATAAAGGCAAGGTTTATTGCCTTACAGTCCTTCTATAGGTATACTGCTGCTGCAACTTAAAAACAAAAGTCCTCTTCAGGGCTACATAATTTATTTTACCTATTAACACGGGAAAGTTTGCAGACATTATATATCAAATTAAAATGGGTAAGGCGTGCAGTAATGGATGGGAAAGTGGACGTGCTGCTGATGGTGCACGAAGAGGCCGAGACCATAGGCCAGGTGGAAGTGGCCTGCTGTGGGAGCACAACAAGCACATTCATCCATGAGACCTAGCTTCCTGTCCCACTTTGCAAGGGTGCACAGGCCACCACTTTTGAAGCCATTACAGTGCAAACAGGTAGTATGTTGGATGGCAGATAATGCTTCCAGCAGGGCCGGGACGACAGCTAGGCGAAACTAGGCGATTGCCTAGGGCGCCATCTTGTGCAGGGCGCATTCCCGCCTGACCGGAGTCCGGACCGTGACCCTGAGAGCAGTCATCAGGTGACCTGATGGGGCCCCCCATTAATCACCGCCGCCGGGCCCTGGAGTTGCGGGGAGAAGCTGCGGCAGGGAGCGGTGGGCGCTGCCATGTTCTTTGTGGCTGGCGCCCACTAACTGTACAGCCGGTCAATAGAGGTTGAGACTTCTACACAATGGCCGCGGTCTCCAATTAGCCACGGCCATTCTGTTGAAGTCTCAACTTCCACCGACCGTCTATACTGTTAGTGGGCGCCGGCCACAAAGAACATGGCGGTGCCCACCGCTAGCTGCCGCAGGCCCGCCGCAGCTACTCCCGCAGGCAGCTCTAGTCCTGCAGATGTGCCCTCCGGGCTCCGGCACCCCTGCTCCGCATCCACAGATTCCCCCAATGGTAAGTTATGCTGGGGTCCGGGGTAGGGATGGGGCAATGTACAGAATAGGGGGCCATATATAGGGAAGGAGGCTGTGGGGATAGAGACAGGGAGGCTGTGGGGATAGAGACAAGGAGGCTGTGGGGGATAGAGACAGGGAGGCTGTGGGGAGACAGAGACAAGGAGGCTGTGGGGGATAGAGATAGGGAGGCTGTGGGGAGACAGGGAGGCTGTGGGGAGACAGGGGGGCTGTCAGGATGGAGGGATACAGTCAGGATGGAGGGAGGCTGTTGGTATGGAGGAAGTATGGAGAGAGGCTGTCAGGATGGAATAGGCTATTGGGATAGAGGGAGGCTGTCAGGATGGAGGAAGGATGAAGTGAGGCTGTTGGGATGGAGGAAGGATGGAAGGAGACTGTCAGGATGGAGGAAGGATGAAGTGAGGCTGTCGGGATGAAGGAAGGAAGGAAGGAGGCTGTCAGGATGGAGGAAAGATGGAGGGAAACTATCAGGATGGAGGGAGGCTGTCGGAATTGAGGGAACCTGTTGGGATGTTGTCTATATGGCTGGCAGCCATCTCTATTGCGCACGGCCAGCAGTAGTCTCTATTGTGTATTCTCTATTGTGTATGGCCAGCAGCAGTTTCTATTGTGTATTCTCTATTGTATGTATAGCCAGCAGCAGTCTCCGTTGTGTATACGGTCCGCAGCAGTTTTATATTCTGTCTATATTCTGTATTCTCTGTTGTATATACAGCTATTGTGTTTAGCATTATAGAAAAGAAGTTGCAACACACAATCAGCGGTGTTTATTCACTCTTCGTGGGGTGGCGCTTCAACAGGCATATAGTCAACAGGCATATGGTGGACTATATGCCTGTTGAAGCACCACTTGCGTTGTGAAATGGCCATGGCCTTTAAGAACCCCCCGTCCTCCCACCCGCACCATGTAAGACCACACGAAGAGGGAATAAACACCGCTGATCCTACGATGTTGCAACTTCATGTATGTTGATATTTTTATTCCTAGACATATTTTTTGTGGGGGGGCACCGTTTGCCTTACCTGCCTAGGGCACCAAAATGCCTTGTCCCGGCACTGGCTTCCAGCACAACCCTGTCTTTCCCAAGGTCTATTCTTGCTAGCCAAAAGTCTGGACCACCTAAACCTCACCCTTCCTCCCACCATGACGTGTCCAGGTATACAAATGAATCACACTCGGACACCCCAAGATGTCCTTTACACTTCTATTTATTAACTCTGGCCTCTCGTTCTGTGCGTTTGCAAAGGGACATGATGAGATCATGTGTAGTGATGCCGAAGTATTTGAGCAGAAGGGGACGATGGTATGGAATGGCAAGTAGTGTCTCATTAGGTACATAATGATGAGACACGGTTGCCAACAAGGGATGTTGTTAAAGTCAACAAGTCAGAAGTAGTGATGAGTGAGTACTGAAGTAATCGGACTCACTATACTCACAACGAGTTGGTCCCGGTACTCGGTACTCATTGCGAGTATAGCGAGTCCGATTGAAATGTGAGTACTTTCGCAGTGTATCTATATATACACTGCGAAAGTACACTAAAAGTGAAGAAAAGTTGTAAAAAAATAAAAAAGAAATCATACTCACCTTCCGACGCCTGCACCGGGACCAGAAAACCTCACCGCTGATCAATTGATATTTTTTTAAGTAAATTGGTTATGACTGCACATTTACCATATATACTCGTGTATAAGCCGAGTTTTTCAGCCCAAAATTTGGGCTGAAAAGTCTCCCCCTAGGCTTATACACGGGTCAATACGGTGGTGGGGGCTGTGGAGGCTGGAGGAGGCGGGGGGAGCTGTTAGTATGAGCGGCCCCGTCACGTGGGGCCACTCATTATATATGCACTGCTTCCCCCTGTCAATCAGCGGCAGGGGAAAACAGTGCATATATGCCCCCAAATGCTGGCACTCGCCTCCCTTGTAAGGGCCCCCCCCCCCCGCTGCTTATCTTACCATACCGGTCTTCTGCACAGCGTCGCAGGCATATGACGTCATCGTGCGACGGCCGTGGATCCCGGATGCAGCAATGACGGAGCATGGAGAATGGATCACCGAGAGCGGCGCTGTGCAGAAGACGGGATGGTAAGATAAGCAGCGGGGGGGGCCCTTACAAGGTGGGGCGAGTGCCAGCATTTGGGGGCAGCTGTATACCCCTGGGGGCTGCTGTAATCCCCTGGGGGCTGCTGTAATCTCCCTGGGGGGCTGGTAATCCCCCTGGAGGCCGCTGTATACCCCTGGGGGCTGCTGTAATCCCCCCTGGGGGCCACTGTATACCCCCTGGGGGCTGCTGTAATCCCCCCTGGGGGCTGCTGTAATCCCCCCTGGGGGTTGCTGTAATCCCCCTGGGGGCTGCGGTTATCCCCCCTGGGGGCCGCTGTATCCCCCCTGGGAGCCGCTGTGTACCCCTGGGGCTGCTGTATACCCCCAGGGCTGCTGTATATACTGCTGGGGCTGCTGTATACTACCACTGGGGTTGCTGTATACTACCTCTGGGGCTGCTGTATACTACCTCTGGGCTGCTGTATACTACCACTGGGGCTGCTGTATACTACCACTGGGGCTGCTGTATACTACCTCTGGGGCTGCTGTATACTACCTCTGGGGCTGCTGTATACTACCACTGGGGCTGCTGTATACTACCACTGGGGCTGCTGCTGTATATACCACTGGGTGCTGCTGTATACTACCACTGGGGCTGCTGCTGTATACTACCACTGGGGCTGCTGTATATACCTCTGGGGCTGCTGTATACTACCACTGGGGCTGCTGCTGTATATACCACTGGGGCTGCTGCTGTATACTACCACTGGGGAGGCTGCTGTATACCACATGTGGGGGCTGTATACTGTGCTGGGGGCCACCTCGGCTTATACACGGGTCGGTTTATACATGAGTATATATGTAAATGAGGAAGGAAAGATTTTGAAAGAAAGAGAGAGATTAAATATTTTTAAGGTGGGCAGTCACAGCTAGGGAGAGGAATTGAGGAAGATGTGAAGTAAGATGTAAGATGTGAAGATGTGAAGTCACTGGTGTATAAGGTCTTCCAGCACGAAAATGGCCCAAAACATACAGCTGAGGCAACAAAGGAATGGCTAAAAAAAACACCTTAAGGTCATGGAGTGGACTAGCCAGTTTCCAGACCTTAATCCCATAGAAAACCTATGGAGGGAGCTGAAGCTCTGAGTTGGCAAGCGACAGCCTCAAAATCTTAATATTTAGAGATGATCTGCAAAGCGGAGTGGACCAAAATTCCTCCTGACATATGTGCAAACCTCATTATCAACTGCAAAAAATGTCTGACTGCTGTGCTTGCCAGATCGCAGCTAGATCTATTGTAATTGCCAAAGTCACCAATATATATTCTAAATAGAGGTTTATTTTGCTCTGTGTTATAGCTCTTACTCCTAATGTACCTCCACCTTGAATACCCACTGGGGCTCTGGGTAAATTGTATGATGTTGTGTGTGGCAGAGGGAAATTGGTTTTAATTGCTTTTAACACGCATAAAGGTTTTTTCTCTCTTGCACTAAATAAATATTTGTTTTTTCACCTGCATATTGGCTGTGCGCACTTCATTAGAAGCTCTTTCTTCTTCTCCTTTTTCATATTGTACAAGCATTTCCATGGTCTTTGCTGTATGTGTAAGGCCCCTTTCACATCATCGGTAATCGCTGATCGCGATAGTTGCGGTGAAAAAAAGCAGCTGCCGCGGTTACCGCATAACGGCCGTACTTGCGGTTCACCTGCGGCAAGCCCCATGCAATGTCTATGGGGCTTGCGGCAGGTGTGGCAAGTGCAGTATAGTTGCGGTTTCGGGGTGAGCCGCTTTTTTTTCACGGCCGAAACCGCGCTTGTCGCACACTTACCACCAGCCCCATAGACATTGCATGGGGACTGCCGCAAGTGAACCGCAAGTGCAGCCGTTATGCGGTAACCGCGGCAGTTGCGTTTTTTTCACCGCAACTGCCGTGATCAGCGATTACCGCTGATTTGAAAAGGCCCTAACACAGTTTTTAACTTTTTCTTTCCTTATTTATTTTAAACACTTTTGATTGCAGCTGTCAGTAATGATGTGAGTGATTCTTACCTGTTATTAGGTCTCTCATTCTACCCACTCCAGTATGGACCTGTAGAAGTGCATCAGCGTGAAACAGCTGTAGTCCCACCCCTTCTGGGCATGCTCTCTCCCCTGAACACCTTGCTACCCTGTGTTTGCTTTTAACAAGAGCTTCAATAAAAATTGGTTTTATCCTTACCTGAATGAGTGCCACTATTGTCACTGCATGTTTGCACAGACTATTCCTTCACCTGGGATCTCAAGTGAGCACCACACGTGGTTGTTTCTGGATAGTGTCTACCTGGAAGAACCCCCAACAGTATGTGATTACCTTGCCTTGTGGTGTTTCTGCCTGTGGTGCAATTTTGCTGGCCTTGTCTTCATGTTCGTTATTATTGAATGACAGACCCTGTACTACACATGGAGGTCAGGTAGAGAATGACAGATCCTGCACTACATATGGAGGTCAAGTAGAGAATGACAAATCGTTAACTGCACATGGAGGGCAGGTAGAGAATGACAGATCCTGCACTACACATGGAGGGCAGGTAGAGAATGAAAGATCCGGAACTACACATCGAGGGCAGGTAGAGAATGGCAGATCCTGCAATATTCATTCAGGGCAGGTAGAGAATGACAGATCCTGCATTATACAGGGTGGGCCATTTATATGGATGCACCTAAATGAATGGGAATGATTGGTGAAATCAATTTCTTGTTTGTGGCAAATTAGTATATGGAAGGGGGAAAACTTTTCCAGATCAGTGGTGACTATGGTGGCCATTTTAAAGTCAGCCATTTTAGATCCAACTTTATTTTTTTCAATGGGAAAAGGTCATGTGACACATCAAACTTTTTGAGGATTTCATAAAAAAACAATGGTGTGCTTGGTTTTAACATAACTTTATTCTTTCATCAGTTATTTTCAAGTTTTTCTTTGTTTACAGCCATTAACATGTCGCAGAGGTTAACATATGAGGAGCGGATAGAAATTGTATTGATGTCTGGTGAACGCAGTACCCGGGTCATTGCAGCAGATTTCAATGCAAGACACCCTACAAAACTACCGATCTCCCATTCTACAGTTAGCAAACTGCTTACCAAATTTTGTGAATCAGGTTTAGTGTTGGTTTTGCCAAAATGTGGATGCAAGAAAATTTTCACTAATGAAGAAACATCAGTAGCTGTCCTAGCTTCATTCAGCAAGAGCCCACAGTGTAGCACTCTCCGCATGTCACTGGAAACTCATCGGCATAATGCTGATGAGTAAGGACTGAAGTCTGAAATGCGTCCGGCTAGGATGCTTTTAATTTGAATTTGTGTGAATAAAGATACCCAACTTCTATGGAGAAGCGGCCCTGAATCCTTTTTCTCCTTGATGTTCCATGGTGGAGACCAGCCACCTTCAGGAGCCCGGGAATCCAAGGGTGTATTTGATTGAGGTGAGCGGCTATCCCTATTTCCAATCCCTCACATGTGTATGATCAGTCAAACATCACTTCGGCAGATGTTAGCTACTCACATATGGCACCCTTACAAGATCCAGCTGCTGCAACATCTCAACGAGGATGACCCAGATCGGCGTGCTGAATTTGCAGAATGGGCAAAACAAAAATTGGAACAGGACCCTCAGTTTACACAGAACATTATGTTTAGTGATGAGGCAAAGTTTTTTGTGACTGGTTAAGTTAACAAACAAAACCACCACTATTGGTCTGACACTAACCCACAGTGGATAGATCCCTCCAAGACTGTTGGAACACAAAAATTGGTGGTATGGTGTGGTATGTGGGGTAAAAAGATAGTGGGACCATTCTTCATCAATGGCTCAATGCCACTGGATATCTGAAATTGGTACATGATAATGTGTTGCCCTCTTTATGCACTGAAGATGGCACGTTTCATGAGTTTTTCCAACAAGATGGTGCACCACCACATGATAGGTGTCAGATCCGAGCATTCCTACATGAACAGTTTCCAGGAAAGTGGATTGGTCATCGTGGGCCAGTTAAATGGCCACCAAGGTCTCCCGATCTGACCCCCTTAGACTTTTATCTTTGGGATCATCTGAAGGCAACTGTCTATGCTGTGAAGATACGAGTTGTGTAGCATCCGAAACAACGGATACTGGAAGCCTGTGCTAGCATTTCTTCTGCGGTGTTGCTATCAGTGTGCCAAGAGTGGGAGAAGAGGTTGCATTGACAATCCAACACAATGGGCAGCACTTTAAACACATTTTATAAGTGGTCATAAACTTGTAAATAACTCATTAAAGAATAAAGGTATGTTAAAACCAAGCACACCATTGTTTTTCTTATGAATTCTCAATACGTTTGATGTGTCACATGACTCTCTTCCCATTGAAAAAAATAAAGTCGGATCCAAAATGGCCAACGTCAAAATGGCCGTCATGGTCACCACCCATCTGGAAAAGTGTTCTCCCTCCCATATACTAATGTGCTATAAACAGGAAGTTGATATCACCAACCATTCCCATTTTATTTAGGTGTATCCATATAAACAGCCTACCATATACATTCAGGGCTGGTAAAGAGTGACAAACTCCACACTATATATGACCATCAGGTATACAATGACAGACCCCACACTACATATTGTTACAGATAGAGACAGACCCTGCATTATCCATTCTGGGTAGGTAGAGGATGACAGACCACACATTAATTGCTTGTGAGATATACTATGTTGCCTTTTGGTTTAATGCTGATTAAAACCTCATGCACACTATTATTATTGTTATTATTATTGTTATTATTATTTATTTATATAGCGTCATTAGATTCCATGGTGCTCTATATATGGAATAGGTAGACGACTATGGTGTACAGTTTGTAGCATAGTAGACAATTCAGCACAATACTGTATTGCTTTGTGGCAAAAGATTTTCATTTTGGGAGGTATTTTTTAAGACTGTCCTCCCTCCTAAAAGCATTCTTTTTCAATTACAACAATCTGAATGTGTTCCACATTTAAAAATAAACTTGTGTATAGCGCCATGCTTACCATCACTAAAATAAAGTAAAACTGTGTTGCAGATCCATATTGAATGAATCCCCAATATCTATACCTGTACACCTACAGGCAGGGGCTTAATTACAGCAAGTGCAGGGGTTGCAATTGCATCCGTTCCCTGGGCCTAGGGGGCCCCAAAAGTCCTTTTGGTCTATAGAAAATGACTAATGCTATTAAAGATGTGCAATGATTGGGGGCTCTATTGGAGCTTTTGCATTGGGGTCCATGAGTTTCAAGTTACGCTACTGCCTGCAGGAATGGTCCCAAGTTCAGCTAACACCTTGTCTTCTGTAAACGTAGCCACTTTTTTAGTAAATTCCGAATGTTGCACAGATTTTCTTTTTTAGATGTTTTATTATTAGGCTGTTCTTCAGTCATTTCAATAAGTTAAAGAAAAAAGGTTGTGTGTATTTGTGTGATAATTGCTGATATTATATTTCTCAGACCAGATGTTTTAGAATGCTGTAAGTCACATCTACAGAAAAAATTCTAAATAAAGTATGTGTATTTAATCTTTAGATGGGGATAAATATGAACATGTGTCTGACTGCACAATCTACTCCCTTGACAATATCTTGCCTCCTGCAGCACAACTATTCACTTCTGGGTGGTCAATACAGTGCTTCCCTAACGCTTGGTACAAGCGCACCATCCCATTCCTCGGGGTAAACAACGTTAGTGTTGTACTGTGTGTACATTGCAGGATATTTAGCAATATGACCACAATTAATTACCATAAGGTAGCCTGGGAAAGACTCTTTAATCAGACAAGTAAGGACGTGGAACTGGTTCATTACTAGAAATGCGTGTGGTGTGATCTGTGAATGATCAGAGATTTCAAAGCAGAACCAGAAAATAAGTGAACTTGATGAATTGAAGTCTCATAAGGAGTTGAAGGATTATTGCTTGATGTAGTCCTGCATTGTTATCTCAACATACATACTGGAAATTTCTTAGGCTTTATTAACCAACTCAACTTAAATAAATGTTATCCCAACCACACTGTTTATTTTAAAAGGTTTCTGCTGATAGGGTTACATCGAGACTACAGGTAATCATAGAAATGTAAAATAGCTTGTTTTAGTTTTTCCTAGTTTATTATGTTTATGCCCTAATTTCCTTCACTGCATAAATATTTCCCTTTTTATATGTTCCTTGTGTCTTAGTGATGTGATTAGTTTAAATGGTAGCCTGACATAAACATATACAGGAATAGGTGCAAGCCTTTACTTAAGATTGCCATATGTAATAGAACAAAGTCATCTAAGCCCATTGATTTTGGCAGTACCAACCTATTATTTTATTGGTTTGTTATTGTGGGAGATAAACCATCACTTAAGTGAGACCTTTGAAGATGAAGTAATGAAAAACATGTAGGTTAGTTTTGTGGTTTTCTAGCTGTTGTAATGTGTGGGAATAAAGTAGGATTTAATTGTTGTTTCTTTTCTCTATGCTAAATTTGAATAAAAACTTATTGGTAGGGATGGGCGAATCTACTCGCTAGGACTCGTTACTCGGCGAGTAGTAAGGGACTCGCAGGACTCGGTAGTCTGCGAGTTTCCCAGTGATTACTCGCACGAGTCCAATGCAAAACAATATCAATCCTAGTTTTGTCAGAAACGCTGACAAAACTAGGATTGCCATTGTTTGCATTAGACTCGGCTACTGTGCCAGTGATAGCAGGGAAACTCGCAAATAACTGCTGGTACATTGCGAGCCGAGTCCAGCTGTCTTCTCTGTGCAGCTCCAGGGTCCTAGAGCCCGCCTGCTCACAGACATGATGTAGCAGTGCTGAGATTGTTCTCAGTCTGCTCATTCCCTGTGCATAGACATCTATCTATGCACAGGGGATGTAGCAGAGAGGACATCGCGTTTTGGACTACGTCGGACGGAAGAGGATTTTTTTAATTAAAGATGGAGTCCCTAATGGCTTTTTTTATTATTTCAAATAAAAAATTTTCTCTGTGTTTTTTTAACCCTTTATTGGAGATTCTTAGTGGCTGGGTCAAACGTGGCCTGACATTAAGAATCTCGGGCTTAATACCAGCTTGTATAACAAAGCTGGTATTAACCCCTTTATTACCCAGCGTGCCACCGCCACCAGGGCCGCTGGAAGAGCGGGGTTCAGCGCCAGAGGATGGCGCTTCAATGAACGCGCCATCTTCTGGGGCGGCTGCGGGCTGCAATTTGCAGCGGGGGGTGCCCAGAAAGCTTGGGCATCCCTGCGCTGCGGATTCCAGCCCCCAGCTGCTTAGCTGTACCTGGCTAGACATAGAAATTGCGCGGAGCCCCACGCATTTTTTTTTTATTATTTCATGAATTTCAGAGTCAGAGTCTCAGAGTCAGAGTCAGAGTCAGAATCTCAGAATTTCATGAAATAATTAAAAAAAAATGCGTGGGGCTCCGCGCAATTTCTATGTCTAGCCAGGTACAGCTAAGCAGCTGGGGGCTGGAATCCGCAGCGCAGGGATGCCCAAGCTTTCTGGGCACCCCCCGCTGCAAATTGCAGCCCGCAGCCGCCCCAGAAGATGGCGCATTCATTGAAGCGCCATCCTCTGGCGCTGAACCCCGTCTTTCCAGCGGCCCTGGTAGCGGTGGCACGCTGGGTAATAAAGAGGTTAGGGCCAGCTTTGTATTATCAGCTGGCCCTAAGCCCAAAATTTATGGCGGTCACGCCAATATTAGACATGAACACCATGAATTTCTATTAAATTGTTTTAAAAAAAACACAACACAAAGAAAAGAAAATTTTTTATTAGAAATAAAAAAAAAAGCCATTAGGGACTCCATCTTTAATTAAAAAAATCCTCTTCCGTCCGACGCAGTCCAAAACGCAATGTCTTCTCTGCTACATCCCCTGTGTATAGATATAGATGTCTATGCACAGGAATGAGCAGACTGAGAACAATCTCAGCTCTGCTACATCATCTCTGTGCACAGACATTCATGTCTGTACACAGGGAATGAGCAGACTGAGAACAATCTCAGCACTGCTACATCAGGCAGCAGGCGGGCTCTAGGACCCTGGAGCTGGCAGCCAGCACAGAGGAGAAAGCAGGACTCTTATCTGTGCGAGTTTCCCAGCGATTACTTACAAAGTAAACGAGTCCAATGCAAATAAATGATTGCTTCAGGCTGAAGCTTCCGAGACACATCTGCGATTTGTAAATCTCACACTACTCGCTATTACTCGCTTCCCCATTCATTAACATTGGACTCGCTAGACTCGCAACGAGTAGCGAGTCCTGGGCTCGGACTCGCTAGAGTCAAGCGATTCCGAGTAATTTAGGATTCGCCCATCACTACTTATTGGATAAAAAAAGTAGGATTTAATACTGGAAGTGCCAACATGTTTGCATTCATTGTTCTTGGTCTCTTGGCCTTAGGTCGCTTGTATGCAGAAAGACTTGTTGACAAGAAGAATTGGGGGCTGATTTCTATGGCCACTTTACACGTCCCAACATCGTTTCGATATTGTATACAACAGCACGGGAGCGCACATTTTTTTGGCTGAAATCCAAGATCGCATAGGAGCTGTCACACAGAGAGATATCGGCAGGCAACACAACTGCGATGTCTATGCCCCCTTGTACGCGCGAAGCAGGGAACGATCATTTAACTTGAGAGTGAATTGGGGAAGTTGCTCTCCAAGTCGGTGTTGGGCTGTCACACAGAACGATCCTCCCAGATCGTCCATCCAATATCAGGCAGTTGGAGAGCCTGAACAATTCTTCCCCGATATCGTTTTGGCATCGTTCTTGCATCGTATTGGACATTTACACCATACAAGGCACAAACGATATCGATGCCAACGCACGAACCACGGGACTTTTTATCGAAGTTGGACGACGATATCGGGACGTGTAAAGTGGCCATTACACTTAAATCCATCGTTATACATTTCTGTAAATCGTTTACTCTCCTGTATACATAACAAACACAAGTAGGCTTGGGCAAATTGAGTGTGCATGTGTTTGTAGTTGATAGGGTGGAATAATCGTCAACTAATAGATATTGTGTATGGGCAGTAGCACCTTTAGCAGCAAGAGTGTAGTTCTAGTAGAGGACTTACCTAAGCTGTTAAAAATGGCCTTTGTAACAGTTATCACTAAGATCGGAAAGATAATGAACTATTTTGGGACTTAAAAACTCTCATGTCTCTCTCTTGTAGTCACCTGTTATAGCATTTCAGTGATATGTCCTATGTATCTGTTCATTTGTGTAGCCCTTATTGTGTAATTGTACTTTAAAGTAAATTTCCAAAAACTTTGTTAATGTTTTTTCTCTGCTCTAGAAGTCTCAGCAGTTTTTATTTCTCTCTGTTTCTGTCTCAATCCAGCTTCTCCCCCTTCCCTCTCCCTAAATTTGTATAGGCAATGTCACGTGTTGATTGCCTTGCAATCCATTAATGTTGCTGCTGTGTTTAAACAGTTTTTTTTTCCCCTAGTCTATGCTGTGTGCTGCAGCTGCAATTAGAGGAATGAGTCATAGCATTTCTGTGGAGGTGGAGGGGTGTGTCTTACTATTCTGCTCCCTCAGCCTTTAAATAGCTTCACTTCCCTCCACTAGGTGTTGCAGTTAGAGCTCATTTCCACCTGGACTCCATTGTGTGTGAAGTCATGCTGTGCTGTGTTGTACTGAGCTGTGTCAGTGCTGCCATTGACTTCCTTCAAAGCTACTGGGTTTCACAGTCCATGGGTAGGGGTAAGAGGTCCTTAGTCTAAGGTTGATCAGGAGTAGGGATGAGTGAGTATGCTCGGTGCTACTCGTTACTCGCATGAGTATCCCGGTACTCGGGATGCTCGGCGAGCACCGAGTACTGCCGAGATGCTCGGACCGCTCGCTAATAATTAGCAATCTGACACAAATGCACTGCTCCCTGCAGTGCACACAGTGAGCTGGCACCACACAGGGAGCAGATTAATTGTTAGTATCCCTCTGGGGGCCACAGTAAGGTGTTATAGTTGCGGCGATTTGAAAAAGCTCCCCTCCCGCCCTTTCCTAGAAATACTCGTTTTATAACCGGAAGTCTGTGGGCGGAGCCTGTCACTCATTGACTTACATTGGGCTCGGTGCTCTGGCCGAGTACACGAGTATCATGAGATGCTCGGCCAGAGCACCGAGCACCCGAGCATTTTAGTGCTCGCTCATCACTAATCAGGAGTGAAGTGCTAGAGTGGCGACCTAAACCTCCTCACCTTCAGAGGTACCTTCGGGAACAGGGCTAGGCAAGGACCCCAAGTCCAGGGGCAATCTAGCTTTCCTGAACGCCCTTGCCCATTTTACTATCTTGGCTCCTGATATTCCTTATACATTATTCCACCCTGTAACAGGTAGTAGGTTTAATTTAATCTCGCACAAATTACAAATCTTTAGTACTAGATATATTTAAACAGCTTTTAAGATTGATGGCAATCACCAGGTGATAAAACCTTTAGTTTACCTTTACAATAGCACGCAGACTGATAAGAAAAGCACAGTTGATTTTTGGTTTTTTTAACATTTACTGCATGCTGTTCTCAGCTTATATAGCAAAATCCTGCTAAACAAATTCCTTTAAAGCAGGGATCTCCAACTCCAGGCCTTGAGGGCCACAAAGATGTCAGGTTTTCAGGATTTCGTTAGTATTGAACAGGTGATAATTGAATCACCTGCACTGGTGATGATCCCAATACTTAAGAAATCCTGAAAACATGACATGTTTGTGGCCCTCGAGGCCTGAAGTTGGAGATCCCTGCTTTAAAGCATGTGGGGAAGACACCAGTTGTTAGTGATAGGTTGAACAGCTGGGTTAGGGTTTGGATGAAAACTGAGGTTAGATTGGGGATGAGGTGGGATGAGAGCGTGTCAAGTGCATAGGTGGTGAGTTGTAATTTGGAGAGCAGAGAGGTAATTGTGTCATAATGCAGAAGCTGGTTTTGGAGGAAGATGGCTGGCTGGGTAGTTTTGAGGAGGGGCTGTGGAGACTGTAGACCAAAGCTTTCTCTGATGTTGTCAATCTTCTCCTTGAAGAATAAGGCAAAGTTTTTATCTAGGATTAGAAGAGAGGCAAGAGGTGATGGGGGACTGTAGAGAAAATGAAAAGTGTTGAATAGCTGCTTCGAGTTGTGAGACGGGGAGGATATTGGAGATGAGAACTAGGTTTGTTTTGCAACAGTGAGTGTGGACTTGAAATCAGTTTGGAGCTGTTTGTATGTGCTGTAATAGGATCTTTTCCATTTCCCCTCAACAACTCTGGAAGCCTGCCTCAGTTCTTCAGTGAGGCTGGTGTGTCTCATGGCTGAGCTGAAACGATCGTAGGGGTGGTTGTCACTGCATGGATCTCCACTGCACATTTTTCCTCTACTTCCAGCTACATTGGTGACGGTAATGTTGGGTTGGTTGTCCCATATAGGCTCCTTTTTGAGCAAGTTGCCTGCTTGTTGCAGGTTTAGTGAGTGTTAATACTTTATATACATGGTAATAACCAGGGACGTCGCTATGCATTAAGAATCGGGGCTGCAGCCCCGATTCTTATGCATAGAGCCCCAAACCCCCGCGCCGGTCTTCTGTGCTCCTGCTCCGTCCGGCTGCATCCGGCCCGGGTTCCCGGCCATCGCAGTAACGAAGACGTCATCGTGCAACGGCCGGGGACGCCGGATGCAGCCGGACGGGAGCACAGAAGACCGGCGCGGTGCAGAAGACCGTGGATGGTAAGTTAAGCAGAGGGGGGGCGAGTGCCAGCATTTGGGGGCCTATATACCACTGGGGCTGCTGTACACCACTGGGGCTGCGCTGCTGTATACCACTGGGGCTGCTGTACACCACTGGGGCTGCTATATACCACTGGGGCTGCTGTATACCACTGGGGCTGCTGTATACCACTGGGGATGCTATATACCACTGGGGCTGCTGTATACCACTGGGGCTGCTATATACCACTGGGGCTGCTGTATACCACACCACTGGGCTGCTGTACACCACTGGGGCTGCTGTACACCACTGGGGCTGCTATATACCACTGGGGCTGCTGTATACCACTGGGGCTGCTGTATACCACTGGGGTTGCTGTATACCACACCACTGGGGCTGCTGTATACCACTAGGGCTGCTGTATACCACTGGTGCTTCTGTATACCACTGGGGCTGCTGTACACCACACCACTGGGGCTGCTGTACACCACTGGGCTGCTGTACACCACTGGGGCTGTTGTATACCACTGGGGCTGCTGTATACCACACCACTGGGGCTGCTGTATACCACTGGGGCTGCTGTATACCACTGGGGCTGCTGTATACCACACCACTGGGGCTGCTATATACCACTGTGGCTGCTGTATACCACACCACTGGGGCTGCTGTATTCCACTGGGGCTGCTGTATAACACACCACTGGGGCTGCTGTATTCCACTGGGGCTGCTGTATACCACTGGGGCTGCTGTATATACTGCTGGGGCCTCCTGTATATACCACTGGGGAGGCTGCTGTATACCACACTGCTGGGGGCTGTATATCTGTGCTGGGGTCCACCCTTGGCTTATACACGTAACACGAGTCAATTGGTTTTCCCAGGTTTTGGGGGCAAAAGTAGGGGGGTCGGCTTATACACGGGTCGGCTTATACACAAGTATATACGGTATATACCTCATAGTGTGTGTGCCTGCCTGATGTATACATATATATATACCTGAGGTATATATATGTATACATCAAGCAGGCACACTATGCCTCATCAAATAAAAATTGGCGGTGTCGGGTGTGATGGGGAAGGGGGGGGCGCCAAAATAAGGCTCACCAAGAGGTCATGTTTTCAGGATTTCCTTAGTATTGCACAGGTGATAATATAATCACATTCACAGATGATGATTCCAACCCATGTGCAATGATAAGGAAATCTTGAAAACCAGCACTGTTGGCGGCTCTCGAGGCCTGGACTTTTAGATCCCTGATTTTGACTGTATGATTGAAATTTCAAGTACTGGGAAACCCCTTTAAGCTTTTGCAAAGGCAAAATGTGTTTATTTTGCTACATTTATTCCGGAATGATAGATGAAATTTTAGATATTTGTATTTTAAAGGGTTTCCCCACCAGGCATGTCATACAGATCAATCGTTGTGTAAAAGACGGGAATCATCTAAAAACAGGTGTTGGAATTGAGAACCCAGGAAAGCTGCCATGTTCTGTATATAACTGAGCCATTGAAAAGCAGATTTTTTTTTTAATACTAACTCAAAGTCATTGAGCGCCCATGAATTTAGACACATAACAGCTAAACTTAACTTGCTTAGTGGCCTACAGCAAATACAAAAATAGTGAAATTAGACTGGTAGAGGCTTAAAGATCAGGAGAGACAAGTCAGTACTTGCCAGTTCTTTAGCCGGAATGGAAACTAGGAATTTGAAGCTTTACACAGCTGGTGAATGTTCTCCATCCAGGGATGGAACGCAGCCAAGTCAGTAGATTCTGAGGAGCAATGGTGATTCCTCTGTCAAAGCTAAATGCCACCCGTAGTTAGAGGGTTCTTCCAGCAAAGTAACAAGTTAATTAGCTGTCTTGTTATGTGGATGTTATTCTTTATACAGTGGCACAGAGTCTAATTATTGGCACTTTACCCAGTTATTACTAATTCATATACAGTATATACATTATTTCATTGTCAGATATTCTCAGCACTCTGTGATTTTTGGAAACAAGTAAATGTCTACTATTAGCTTCATTATAGGAAAAAAAAGATGTCAGCCACTTTCAATCCATTTAGCAATTACAAAATAATAAACTGGTTGCATGGGCATATACAGGCTGTTACTATATACAGTATGCATTTTTAATAAAAGGGTTTTAATAGCATACATAGAGCTGGGGTGAGGAAATGGCTCTGCTGTTGTAAAGTAGCTTTTCCCTTTCTGCTAACACACAGTTTCTACAATACAAACAACTAAGGCTGCTTCCACACTGCAGTTTTTTCACTGATCAGTGTCCATCAGATTTGTGTGCCAAAACCAGGAGTGTCTCCAAAACCTAGAACAGGTGTCAATCTTTCAATTATAGTTTTTCTCTGCAAGTTCCTCTCCTGGTTTCTCTCCGGGTTTTGGCACACAAATCTGATGGACACTGATCAGTGAAAAAACTGCAGTGTGGAAGCAGCCTAAGATTAAATTCACACCGCGTTTGGTGGGTTAATTTAGCAATCCTGATAAAATGTAATTAATGGGTCTCTCCAAATGTGTGCAGCATGGTGACTAAGCGGTTAGCACCTGCAGTATTTGGATCTTGGGATTTAAATCCCGCCAAGGACAGCATCGATAAGGAGTTTGTATGTTCTCCCCATGTTTGTATGGGTTTCCTCCACGTTCTCCAGTTTCCTCCCACACTGTAAGGACAGACCAATAGGGAATTTACCATAGATTGTGGGCAGTGTCCATGATGATTACATCTTGTGTTGTGGAAATTAAATGCGCTATATGAGCATCATGTCAAATACATAAAATAAATGTATTATTGCTATAATTAAAATATATCACCTATCTTACTTAAAGGGATCCTGTCACCCCCAAAACACATGTAAACCTATTAAAACCTGTCCCTAGAGCATATTAACACTATCCCTACACTCTTTTTACCTCCTAAATGCAGTAAGTGACATTGAATAAAAACGTTTTATAAGTACCTGATTAGTGCTGATAATGAGTGACTATCTATTCATAGTCACTCATCAAGACTGCCCCTCTGCTTCATATCACGCCTATTCAGGCGTGATCGTCAGCCTAGATTCAAATTGCCGCCTCCCTGCCGTGCCCTGTCTCGTCCGAGGCTGCAGTGTGGCTGGTGACGCGATCCGCGTCATTCCCGGCGCCTGGTGACGTATTTAGACCGGCGCCGCGCTGTTAGCTTCAAAATGCGCACTGCGCATGCCCAATGCGCATGCGCAGTGCGCATTTTGAAGCTAACAGCGCGGCGCCGGTCTAAATACGTCACCAGGCGCCGGGAATGACGCGGATCGCGTCACCAGCCACACTGCAGCCTCGGACGAGACAGGGCACGGCAGGGAGGCGGCAATTTGAATCTAGGCTGACGATCACGCCTGAATAGGCGTGATATGAAGCAGAGGGGCAGTCTTGATGAGTGACTATGAATAGATAGTCACTCATTATCAGCACTAATCAGGTACTTATAAAACGTTTTTATTCAATGTCACTTACTGCATTTAGGAGGTAAAAAGAGTGTAGGGATAGTGTTAATATGCTCTAGGGACAGGTTTTAATAGGTTTACATGCGTTTTGGGGGTGACAGGATCCCTTTAATCTTAGCAATGTCTCATACATTCTCATACAGAAAGTAAGTGGTGGTGGCAAATGTCCACTCTGACAACACATTCTAAAGCACCATTCTTGGGATCAATGAGGGTTGTAGACCTCCAGTGATTTGCAAATTATTACCTATGACATTAGAGGAACTGAGAATGAGGTTATTAGGCAGTTTATCTATCAAAACCAGTCTGTCAGCTCTTCGCGTGAATGGCCACTTGAGTGAGGACAGATGAGGAGATGTTTGGCAGACTACTATCATCCCACATCTCACTATGGCACAGATCTACAGTACAATAGCTGTAGTGCTCGGCTCCATTAATGAGGAGCTTCACACCAATTCCTTGTAGGCCACCTTTTTGACTTGCACAGCTCCTTTGATAAAAAGAATTGTATTATTTATTAAACACAAGAAATACTGCAGATACATTTTAAGTAGAATTTTGTTTTAATTTTTAGGTAAACTGTTAAATAAAAAAAAAAATATTAGCACTTCTTAGTGTTAGCCTCTACATCGCACACTCTGCATTTCTGCAACTGTATTTGTTGACTGCAGTAGTAACATCATGACTTCAGTACTTTACTTCTGCAGTAGGGATGGGCGAATCTACTCGCTAGGACTCGTTACTCGGCGAGTAGTAAGGGACTCGCAGGACTCTGTACTCTGCGAGTTTCCCAGTGATTACTCGCACGAGTCCAATGCAAATCAATATCAATCCTAGTTTTGTCAGAAACGCTGACAAAACTAGGATTGCCATTGTTTGCATTAGACTCGTGCGAGTAATCACTGGCTACTGTGCCAGTGATAGCAGGGAAACTCGCAGATAACTGCTGTTTCTTTGCGAGCCGAGTCCAGCTGTCTTCTCTGTGCAGCTCCAGGGTCCTAGAGCCCGCCTGCTCACAGACATTATGTAGCAGTGCTGAGATTGTTCTCAGTCTGCTCATTCCCTGTGTACAGACATGAATGTCTGTGCACAGAGATGATGTAGCAGTGCTGAGATTGTTCTCAGTCTGCTCATTCCCTGTGTACAGACATGAATGTCTGTGCACAGAGATGATGCAGCAGAGCTGAGATTGTTCTCAGTCTGCTCATTCCCTGTGTACAGACATGAATGTCTGTGCACAGAGATGATGTAGCAGTGCTGAGATTGTTCTCAGTCTGCTCATTCCCTGTGTACAGACATGAATGTGCTGGGAAACTCACACAAATAAGAGTCCGGCTGTCTCCTCTGTGCTGGCTGCCGCAGCTCCAGGGTCCTAGCGCCCGCCTGCTGCCTGATGTAGCAGAGCTGAGATTGTTCTCAGTCTGCTTATTCCCTGTGCATAGACATCTATATCTATGCACAGGGGATGTAGCAGAGAGGACATCGCGTTTTGGACTGCGTCGGACGGAAGAGGATTTTTTTAATTAAAGATGGAGTCCCTAATGGCTTTTTTTTTTTTATTTCTAATAAAAAATTTTCCTTGTGTTGTGTTTTTTTTAAAACAATTTAATAGAAATTCATGGCGGTCATGTCTAATATTGGCGTGACCGCCATAAATTTCGGGCTTAGGGCCAGCTGATAATACAAAGCTGGCCCTAACCTCTTTATTACCCAGCGTGCCACCGCTACCAGGGCCGCTGGTAGAGCGGGGTTCAGCGCCAGAGGATGGCGCTTCAATGAATGCGCCATCTTCTGGGGCGGCTGCGGGCTGCAATTTGCAGCGGGGGGTGCCCAGAAAGCTTGGGCATCCCTGCGCTGCGGATTCCAGCCCCCAGCTGCTTAGCTGTACCTGGCTAGACATAGAAATTGCGCGGAGCCCCACGCATTTTTTTTTTATTATTTCATGAATTTCAGAGTCAGAGTCTCAGAGTCAGAATCTCAGAATTTCATGAAATAATTAAAAAAAAATGCGTGGGGCTCCGCGCAATTTCTATGTCTAGCCAGGTGCAGCTAAGCAGCTGGGGGCTGGAATCCGCAGCGCAGGGATGCCCAAGCTTTCTGGGCACCCCCCGCTGCAAATTGCAGCCCGCAGCCGCCCCAGTTCATTGAAGCGCCATCCTCTGGCGCTGAACCCCGCTCTTCCAGCGGCCCTGGTAGCGATGGCACGCTGGGTAATAAAGAGGTTAGGGCCAGCTTTGTATTATCAGCTGGCCCTAAGCCCGAAATTTATGGCGGTCACGCCAATATTAGACATGACCGCCATGAATTAAATTGTTTTAAAAAAAACACAACACAAGGAAAAATTTTTATTAGAAATAAAAAAAAAAAGCCATTAGGGACTCCATCTTTAATTAAAAAAATCCTCTTCCGTCCGACGCAGTCCAAAACGCGATGTCCTCTCTGCTACATCCCCTGTGCATAAATATAGATGTCTATGCACAGGGAATAAGCAGACTGAGAACAATCTCAGCTCTGCTACATCATCTCTGTGCACAGACATTCATGTCTGTACACAGGGAATGAGCAGACTGAGAACAATCTCAGCACTGCTACATCAGGCAGCAGGCAGGCTCTAGGACCCTGGAGCTGTGGCAGCCAGCACACTGAGGAGACAGGACTCTTATCTGTGCGAGTTTCCCAGCGATTACAGTTGCAAAGTAAATGAGTCCAATGCAAATAAATGACAAAACTAGGATTGCTTCAGGCTGAAGCTTCCGAGACACATCTGCGATTTGTAAATCTCACACTACTCGCTATTACTCGCTTCCCCATTCATTAACATTGGACTCGCTAGACTCGCAACGAGTAGCGAGTCCTGTGCTCGGACTCGCTAGAGTCAAGTGATTCCGAGTAATTTAGGATTCGCCCATCACTATTCTGCAGCCAATCACTGCAATCAGCAAGGATGATGGGGTACATGAAACAAGACCACTGAGTCTAGTAACTGGCTACAATAATCACGTGTAGTAGTTATATGGCTGCCAGCACAGTAATATCGAGGCTCTCGTACAGGCCCGGACTGGCAATAGTTAGAGGCGGGACTTTTCCCTATTGGCCGGTAGTTGTGGAGTGGGTGGGGACACAGCACATGTTCCTCCGGACGCAGGCCAGCTTTTAATCACTTTGCGGCCACCACTACCCGCCGGGCATAGCAGGCAGAGGAGAAGAGCAGCAGGGGCCAGCAGATCATGACTGCTCTGACAGCTGTGAGTGCCCGAAGAGTTTGACAGGAGAAGGAGCGGGAGGAAAGGTGAGAGGGTGGGCCCCAATTTCCTCCAGGCCATGCCCCTTCACCACTTCTATGGGCCATATCTCCTGTAAATCTGTCTGGGCCCCGCCCCCTCATTTCTACTGTAGGCACCGGAAGTTGTTCCACAGTGCATGATCCAGCAAGATGAGCTGCTGCAGCTGCTGGTGATGAGTAGTGTATGTGTGTGTGTGTCTCTGTGTGTGGCTGGCTGTGTGTCTATGTGTCTGTGGCTGCCTGTGTGGCTATGTGTCTGTGTGTGGCTGGGGCTGCATGGCTGTGGCTGACTGTGTGTCTGACTATGTGTCTGTGTGGCTGGGGCTGCATGGCTGTGGCTGACTGTGTGTCTGTGTGTCTGACTATGTGTCTGTGTGGCTATGTGTCTGTGTGTGGCTGGGGCTGCATGGCTGGGGCTGACTGTGTGTGGCTGTGGCTGGATATGTGGCTGACTGTGTCTGTGTGGCTGGGGCTGACTGTGTGTGTGGCTTACTATGTGTCTGTATGTGGCTGGGGCTGCGTGGCTGGAGCTGACTGTGTGTGGCTGTGGCTGGCTGTGTGGCTGACTGTGTGTCTATGTGTCTGTGTGTGGCTGGGGCTGCATGGCATTGGCTGGCTGTGTGGCTTACTATGTATCTGTACGTGGCTGGGGCTGCATGGCTGGGACTGACTGTGTGTGTGGCTGACTATGTGTCTCTATGTGGCTAGGGTTGCGTGGCTGGGGCTGACTGTGTGTGGCTGTGGCTGGCTGTGTGGATGACTGTGTGTCTGTATGGCTGACTGTGTCTGTGTGTGGCTGTGGCTACATGGCTGTGGCTGGTTTTGTGTGGCTGTCTGTGTGGCTGATTATGTGGCTGTGGCTGACTGTGTGGCTGGGGCTGCGTGGCTGTGGCTTGACTGTGTGGCTGGGGCTGCGTGGCTGTCTGTGACGCTGACTATGTGTCTCTGTGGCTCCGTGGCTGTGGCTGGCTGTGTGGCTGACTATGAGTCTGTGTGTAGCTTGGGCTGTGTGTGGCTGACTGTGTTTGTTTGGCTGGGGCTGCATGGTTGTGGCTGACTGTGTGTGGCTGGGGCTGTCGGTGTGGCTGACTATGTCTATGTGTGGCTCAGGCTGTGTGGCTGGGGCTGGCAGGGGCTGTGTGGTTGTGTGTGTGCCTGTGTGGCTGACTGTCTCTGTGTGTGGCTGGGGCTGCTTGGCTGTGTGTGGTTGACTGTGTGTGTGTGTGTGTGCCTGACTGTGTGGCTGTGTGTGGTTGGCTGTGTGTGTGTCTGTGTGTGGCTGGCTATGACTGTGTGTGTGTGTGGCTGACTATGTGTGGCTGTGTGTGGTTGGCTGTGTGTCTGTGTGTGGCTGGCTATGGCTGTGTGTGTGGCTGGCTATGGCTGTGTGGCTGGCTGTGTGTGGCTGTGTGTGTGGCTGGCTTTGGCTGTGTTTGTCGCTGGCTAGCTGTGTGTGTGTGACTGTCTATGTGCCTGGCAGTTTGTGTGTTGCTGGTTGTGGCTGTGTGTGGCTGGCTATGTGGCTGTATGTGTGTGGCTGTATGTGTGTGGCTGTATGTGTATGTCTGGCTGTCTTTGTGTCTGGCTGTCTATGCATCTGGCTGTGTGTGTGTCTGGTTGTGTGTGTCTGGATGTCTATGAGGCTGGCTGTGTGTGTCTGTAGCTGTGTGTGTGTGTGGCTGTATGTGTGGCTGTCTATGTGGCTGGCTCTGGGTGTTTAGTGTGTGGCAGGTTGTGGCTGTGTGTGGCTGGCTGTGTGGCTGTATGTGTGTGGCTGGCTGTCTGTGTCTGGCTGTCTGTGTCTGGCTGTGTGTGTGTCTGGCTGTGTGTGTCTGGTTGTCTATGTGGCTGACTGTGTGTGGCTGGTTGTGGCTGTAGCTGTGTGTGTGGCTGTGTGTGTGGCTGTCTATGGGGCTGGCTCTGGCTGTTTGTGTGGCTCGCTTTGGCTGTGTGTGTGTGTGGCTGTGTGTGTGGCTGGCTGTGGCTGTAGCTGTGTGTATGGCTGTGTCTGTGTGTGGCTGGCTGTGTCTGTGTGCATGGCTGTGTCTGTGTGGCTGGCTTTGGCTGTGTGTGTGTGGCTGGCTGTGTGTAGCTGGCTGTGTGTCTGTGTGTGGCTGGCTGTGTGTGTGGCTGGCTGGATGTGTGTCTGTGTGTGGCTGGCTGTGGCCCTGTGTGTGGCTGGCTGTGGCTGTGTAGCTGGCTTTGGCTGTGTGACTGGTTGTGTGGCTGGCTGTGGCTGGCTTTGGCTGTGTGTGGCTGTCTTTGTGGCTGGCTGTGGCTAATGGCTGTCTATGTGGCCTGCTGTTTGTGTCTGGCTGTGGCTCTATGTGTGGCTGGCTGTGGCTGTGTGTGTGGCTGGCAGTGTGTGGCTGTCTGAGGCTGTATGTGTGGCTGGCTGTGTGTGTGGCTGACCACTGGGACTCCATAATCCTGAGAAACGTGGCTTTGAAGAGCACCATGTAAATGGAGCTGTGGTTGATTATTCCCTCTGTTCCATTCACATGGCTCTTCAGATAACTCCTTTAAGAAAGTGGGGGCCACGACAATGTAAAAGCAAATTTCATGGATCGGGGCTGATGGTTGATATAATATGTGGGCTGGTGGGGTTTGTTTTCCAGGACTGCTTTTTGGTCCCAGTCCGGTCCTGCTCTCATAATCTTGTAATGATTTGTGATCTCTATCACTCTCATGAAACTCTGGAGCTGCTGGATCACAAATTGCTGTAGACCGACGGGAGCGATGCTGGAACAAAAATGAAGATGGCGGCAGGTGAGTGTAAGACAGGAGGCAGAGGATTTACATGTAAATCACCACTGCAGCGCAAAAATAATAAAGAATGCTGCAGTAGTGTTGTAAAGGCTTAGGAATCTGTTTCCAGTTACATTGTGTGTTCTTGCTGGTTATATCTTATATGACGTTGACTGTTGGGGATCCAATAAAGCCTAACCATTTTGTGGTTCCCTCACCCTGTGGTGTGTGAATAGTGTTCTGCCCTCCGGTAAGGAGTTCAGGTATTCAGATGGATGAGCCCTGGTCCATGCAGTCTTTCTAAAGATACCGTTACACAGCACGCTGTTGGAATGATGTCCGCAATGATCTTGTGGGCACACAGTCGTTTTTGACACCATTTCAACATCGCTGGTGAGATGTCACACGTCTAGATATCGTGAACAACTCACCAACGATGTTGTGAGCAGGTATTGTTCGCCAACCCTGCGAATGATCCCTGCTCATTGCTGTGAATAGGCGAAGTCGTCCATGACATCGTTATCGCGGTATCACATAGAACAGAGCAGGTTAATGGAGTTGAGATCGTCAGGTTTACCAACATGTTGGTAAACCTGTCAACTCCGACCCAACAAATTCTCGTACCAACTTGCCAGAGTCACACACAACGAGGTCGCAACAACATCGCTGGTACACCTCCAAACCCGTGACGTATAAGCGATGTTGTTCACGATGTCGTGCCATGTAACGGGGCCTTAAGGGTGGCCGGGTCAGTGGATGAGAGCACCCACTGACCCCCATGTCTCCACAGTAGGCATTTCATAAGACAGATGGACAATGACCCAAAACATAAAGTCAAAGAAACCCAGCAGTTTATTAAAGCAAAGAAGTTTAATATTCTTGAATGGTCAAGACAGTCACCTGATCTCAACCCAATAGAGCCGCATTTCACTTGTTAAAGACTAACCTTCAGACACAAAGAGCAACTGAAAGCTACTGCAGTTAAGGCCTGGCAGAGCATTAAAAAGGAGCAAAACTCAGCATCTGGTGATGTCCATGAGTTCAAGACTTCAGCAGTCATTGCCAACAAAGGGTTTTCAACCAATTATTAGAAATTAACATATTATTAAATTTGTCCAATTTCTTTTGAGGCCCTGAAAGAAAGTTTAAAAAATGCTTTAATTCCTCACATTTTTATGCAATCATTTTGTTCAACCCACTGAATTAAAGCTGAAAGTCTGAACTTAAACTGCATCTGAATTGTTTTGTACACAATTCATTGTAATAATATACAGATCAAAAATTAGAAAAATGTCTATGTCCAAATATATATGGACCTAATTGTATGCACACAGAACATAGACATGCATGCATATACACACAGCACTTACATGTACACAGGTGTAAATACATGCATAGGGTATACACACATATATATATATACACACAGCGCTTACATGTACACAGGTGTAAATACATGCATAGGGTATACACACACATATATATATATACACACAGCACACATAGCACATACAAATATATATGGATAGATGTAATGACCGGACACACCGGTCGAACTGAGTGTGAGATACGGCGCTGCTATGAACGACTCCGACCACAATATGATACCAAACCAACTTCTCTTTATAACTTGAGAATAGATAACAGTACTTCACTTCTCAACAAAATATGGGCCACAAACAACATACAATTATACAACCTGAGAAATCCCAGGTGCCAGCTTCACGGTCAGGAGAAGGACTGGGGGTAGGCCATTCCCTCCCTTATCCGATACAAGGCCTAAGGTATACAATCTTACATGACTAATCACCTAAAAAAATAATATATACACAGCACTCTTTCTTCCCTTTTTTCCCAAACAGTAAAACTGAACTTGCTATTTTGACTTCTGGAGCTTGCCCCATTTATTAAGTCTCAGATTCATCTAATTAAAGTCCTCCATGAGGCATGAGTACACTGCCACTCACATTCAGCTCTTTTGGGAACCCTAAGACACTCTCAGGCCAGAGCAACTGACATGATCGAGCCTACCTCCTCCGCAGACTCTTACTCATTATCCATCTAGGTCCATGTCTTTTGGTTCCAAGACTGGCAGGACCCAGGATCCTGCATAGCTGACATCCTAGCTTCTGGACACTTCGGCCAGAAGGGTTCCTTCAGCAAACTCTTCCCAGCCATTCTTTTTCACAGTCCACACTGGAGGTTTGCACACTGTTGCACTACTTCTCTGTAGTTGTGCCAGCTAGGATGATGATGCACACTTCCTGTATCGCAGGTCCCACCTCTTCCGATGCCATGGACTCCTGTATCACCCATCCGTCTCGCTGGCCATGCCCACAGCCACACCTCTTGCACATGCTGGTCTACACTCACCAACCCACATCTCTTCAGACACTGCACCCTCCACTCGCAGATACCGCCTTCTCTAGGTCAGACCTTCTCTCACCAAATGCCTCTCCGAGATGTTCTTCCTTTTTTAGGACAGACTCCAGCCACTGTGCCTCCCCTCTTGAAACATGGCCACACTCTCAGCCAGGTATAGTTTTGCATGCTTTGGCGCATTCTCTGCCCAGGATGAGCAGTACAATCTTTTCTCTGGTCACATGCTGCCACCATCTTGAAGGTCACAGTGCCATCTGCCATTTTAAGGATTTTCCTGCCTGGATAGCAGGATGTCTTCCACCTTTTAGATTTATGTGTCTTCCTCACAATACAGCCTGTCATATGGAGAACGAGCCTGCTTGCAGCAGTCCCTGATGTGTGTGGGTATTTATGATCTTTCTTTTCATTCACAGTAAATAGCTTGAATGAACATTAAGCACCGGCAGTGCTCTTCTCATCTTCTGTGTGATACAGAGGTACAATCTTTATGGCTACTGGAAATGGTATCTTACTTATGAAAGATTCTTTACTAGGCAGCTAAATTGAACTTACCTTACACACAACCACAGACAGTGATCCTTTACAGGAGGACGTCAACATGGCCCTTATCTTCCATCCTTCATCAGCTTGGTAGCATTATGTCTTGTTCTGGGTCCCCTAATCCTGACTACCTCGCTGGACTCACTTCCCCTCATCCCTGTCTCACACAAAATCTTCAGCATCTGAGGTTCAGTCACCCATACGTTTCTTACTTGTACACTTGCTGCTATCTGCTTACTTAGATTCCACACAAAATCAGGGACTGGACTCTTTCAGCTGTAAGACGAGCTCTCTCTCTCTTGTGTTGCAGGCTCCAAACTCCAGACTCAACTAAAAACTTGTGTCTCTGTCCTCAGATTAGAGAATGGCACCTTCCTCTGTAGCTCATTGAGACTTTAACTCTTTTGGTCCCTGCCATCAGTCTGTGCAGGCTTCTCACTTTTCACCTACATAATAGACTGATTTCTTTCTTACAGTTTACTGTAATACATCACATAGCATATACTATGTGCTCATAACTATCTCTGCTATATCTATATGGAGGATTATGTCTGCTCAACCACCCTATTAGGTGCTCAGAAAAATAGTAAATAATTCCAAAATATATTCTGGCACACTCATGTGATAAAGGAAAAATCGACTAAATACAGAGTCTTGAATAAGTTCTCAAAAAATTATATTTATTGATTGTAGCCTTCAATAATAGACAAGAGAATCAAATACATTCGACGTTTCGGCTGCATTAGCCTTGTTCACGGATTCTTTTCATTATTGACATATAATAAAACAAACAAAAACCATCATCAGAAGAACTTCCTGCTATGGTTTTACCTCTAAACAGTTAAATGCACAATTTGAAGGCAAGAGGGTAATGATTCAGGTTCCTTAACATGGTCATAGTGGCTGTGAAGAAAATAAGCATGTATCAAGATAATGGGAAATTCTAAGTTCCAGCTTGTATAGGACAGAATAATAGGATTACTGGGTCAGATGTATTATAACCCATCATGTGGGCAAATATAATTAAATATATCAAGTAATCTAGGTGTCATTAATCTCTTGCCTTCAAATTGTGCATTTAACTGTTTAGAGGTAAAACCATAGCAGGAAGTTCTTTTTAATGAGACTCATCTGAAATAGATTTGAGACACAATATTATCACTATGAAAAATTATATTTCTTTTCTTTTCCATACTACAGATATATATATTTTTTGATGAATTTATGCTTTTGTGTTCGGATGTCAAAATAAGTTGCAACTATTGTATTACCATCTCACTTTATTGTTTCATTATTCTGTTGCACTTCTGATGATGGTTTTTGTTTGTTTTATTATATGTCAATAATGAAAAGAATCCGTGAACAAGGCTAATGCAGCCAAAACGTCGAATGTATTTGATTCTCTTGTCTATTATTGAAGGCTACAATCAATAAATATAATTTTTTGAGAACTTATTCAAGACTCCGTATTTAGTCGATTTTTCCTTTATCACATGAGTGTGCCAGAATATATTTTGGAATTTTTCTCTGCTATATCTACACCTTATTATACCTATACACAGTGCAACACATCACCACATAACATCTCCTATCACTATAGTACAGTCTGCTAAATACACTATATAATGAAATCATACACAGTGAAATTAAATAATCAATGTTTTCAGGGGGGCACAGGACTGCAGGTCCATTCTCTTACATACAGAACACACATGTATATATGCAAAATACATACAATGTACAGTCATATGAAAAGGTTTGGGCACCCCTCTTAATCTTACTCTTTTTTTTTGTTTAAAATTGTTTTTTTGCAACATGTATTTCAGTGTGATATATGTAATAACTGATAGACACAGTAATATTTCAGGATTGAAATGAGGTTTATTGTACTAACTAAAAATGTGAAATATGCATTATTTAAAAATTTGACAGGTGCCAAAGTATGGGCACCCTTCTGATTTTCATGATTTGAATACTCCTAACTACTTTTTACTGACTTACTGATGCACTAAATTGGCTTGGTAACCTCATTCAGCTTTGTACTTCATAGCTCGGTGAATCCAATCATGAGAAAAGCTATTTCAGGGGTCCACTTGCAAGTTGTTCTCCTAGTTGCATCTTCTCTGAGGAGTGGCATCATGGGCTCCTCAAAACAGCTCTCAAATGATCTGAAAAAAAAGATTGTTCAACATAGTTGTTCACGGGAGGGATACAAAAAGTTGTCTCAGAGATTTAACCTGTCGGTTTCCACTGTGAGGAACATATTAAGGAAATGGAAGACCACAGGGGCGGTTCTTGTAAAGGCCAGAAGTGGCAGGCCAACACAAATATCAGAAAGGCAGAGATGAAGAATGGTGAGAACAGACAAGAGCAATCCACAGACCACCTCCAAAGACCTGCAGCATCATCTTTCAGCAGATGGTGTCACTGTGCATCAGTCAACAATACAGCACACACTGCACAAGGAGAAGCTGTATGAGAGAGTGATGTGAAAGAAGCCGTTTCTGCATGCACGCCACAAACAGAGTCGCCTGAGGTATGCAAAAGCACCTTTGGACAAGCCAGTTTTATTTTGGAAAAAGGTCCTGTGGACTGATGAAACAAAGATTGAGTTGTTTGGTCATACAACAAGGTGTTATGCATTGCGCCACAAAAACACAGCATTCCAAGAAAAACACTTACTACCCACTGTCAAATTTGGGGCAGGGTCCATCATGCTTTGGAGCTGTGTGGCCAATGACGGCACCGGGAATCTTGTTAAAGTTGAGGGTCGCATGGATTCCACTCAGTATCAGGAGATTCTTGAGAATAATGTTCAAGAATCAGTGTCAAAGTTGAAGTTACGCCGGGGATGGATCTTTCAGCAAGACAATGATCCAAAACACTGCTCCAAATCTACTCAGGCATTCATGCAGAGGAACAATTACAATGTTCTGGAATGGCCATCCCAGTCCCCAGACCTGAATATCATTGAACATCTGTGGGATGTTTTGAAGCGGGCTGTCTATGCTCGGCGTCCATCAAACTTAACTGAACTGGAATTGTTTTGTAAAGAGGAATGGTCAAAAATACCTTCATCCAGGATCTAGGAACTCATGAACAGCTACAGGAAGCGAATAGAGGCTGTTATTTTTGCAAAAGGTGGATCTACTAAATATTAATGTCACTTTTCTGTTGAGGAGCCCATACTTTTGCACCTGTCAATTTTTGAAATAATGCATATTTCACATTTTTGGTTAGTGCAATAAACCTCATTTCAATCCTGAAATATTACTGTGTCCATCAGTCATTACATATATCACACTGAAGCAGCTGTTGCAAAAAAACAATTTTACAAAAAAAAAAAGAGTAAGATTAAGAGGGGTGCCCAAACTTTTTCATATGACTGTATCTAGACACAACACATTCATACACATATATATTCACACAGAAAATACATACACATGATTATGCATATAGCACTGTTCATATCAATATACATATCCATGCAGCAAATACATACACTACACTCACACTACAGAGGATTTTTCAGCCTGTCTTCTCTTTAGTTTTTTTAGAGTGCCACAGGTTACAGAATTTTGGTGATATCATTGTCACATAAATGCGATGCCACTAAATGTCCTGCTAGCATTTTACCCTGGAAATTACCGTATATACTCGTGTATAAGCCGACCCGTGTATAAGCTGACCCCCCTACTTTTGCCCCAAAAATCTGGAAAAACCTATTGACTCGTGTATAAGCCGAGGGTGGACCCCGGCACAGGTATACAGCCCCCAGCAGTGTGGTATACAGGCCCCCCCCAGTGGTATACAGGCCTCCCCAGTGGTAGTATACAGCAGCCCCAGTGGTAGTATATAGCAGCCCCAGCAGCCCCAGTGGTAGTATATAGCAGCCCCAGTTGTAGTATATAGAAGCCCCAGCAGCCCCAGTGGTAGTATATAGCAGCCCCAGTGGTAGTATATAGAAGCCCCAGCAGCCCCAGTGGTAGTATATAGAAGCCCCAGTGGTAGTATATAGAAGCCCCAGCAGCCCCAGTGGTAGTATACAGCAGCCCCGGCAGCCCCAGCGGTAGTATACAGCAGCCCCAGCAGCCCCAGTGGTAGTATATAGGAGCCCCAGCAGCCCCAGTGGTAGTATACAGCAGCCCCAGCAGTAGTATACAGCAGCCCCGGCAGCCCCAGCGGTAGTATACAGCAGCCTTAGTAATCCAGGGCCCCCCAGCCTTGCTCCGGTAACCTGTAAAGGAAAATATACTTATCACTGTCCCGCTGCCGTCCCCGCTCGCCGCTGCCGTCCGCGATCCTCCATCTTCATGCGTCTTCTTACGGTTTCCTGTGTTCGTCGCCGGCAATGACGTCATTGCCAGCGACGAACACAGGAAGCCGGAAGAAGACACATGAAGATGGAGGATCGCGGACGGCAGCGGCGAGCGGGGACGGCAGCGGGACAGTGATAAGTATATTTTCCTTTACAGGTTACCGGAGCAAGGCTGGGGGGGCCCTGGATTACTAAGGCTGCTGTATACTACCGCTGGGGCTGCTATATACACTGGGGCCGTATTGACTCGCGTATAAGCCGAGGGGCCTACTTTTCAGCCCAATTTTTGGGCTGAAAAACTCGGCTTATACGCGAGTATATACGGTACATTGATAATACAAAAATTGTATTATCACTGAAACATAAGCTTGAACTGCTAGGGGTCCCTAAGAGTGGGGGCCCTGGACACCTGCTAAATTTGCCCCCTATAATTTCAGCCCTGTTCTGGGGTTTTATAATGAATTATTAATCTGACACTATATGCACTACTTAAAGGGAATCTGTCATGTCAACAGATGCTATTAATTTGAAGATATAGGCTTTATCTGCAGGTAATGCCTTTAAAATGCTATCTGGTTGCCTTAATGAAAGTGTGGCTACCAGGAGAAAATTAAAGAGGAACTCCAGTGAGAGAAAATGTTTTAGTACAGTTCCTGCCCTCCTAAATGATGAAGCAGAGCCGTACACTGAAGTTCTAGGATCTATAGATCTCTTATAATTCAATAAAATCATACCTGCTCATCTGCTCTGACCCCACCTCAGGTTATAAGAGATCTATAGATCCTAGAACTGCAGTGTACGGCTCTGCTTCATCATGTAGAAGGGCAAGAACAGTACTAAAAAGTTTTCTCGCATTGGAGTTCCCCTTTAAGTACCTTCAGGAACCATTGGCTTTTAGTCAAAAAGGTGTGTCAAACAGCGCATCTGTGCCAAGCGTGCTGTGTGTCAAAATGTTGGAATATTCTTACAGCTGTCACTCACAATGCATGCCGTGATGACTGTAATCACTTCCTGCATTACCTTTATGATGGTAACTTGGCTGCTCCTGGGAAGAATAGAGTTATTTTTTTCCCAGAAGCCACTCTTTTAGTACTGCAGCTATACAGTTTCATAATAATATTATTAACCTACAGCATAACCCTATATTCAAAGGTCAAAGTGAATCTGTCAACAGATTTTTGCTATATAAACTGAGGACAGCATGCTGCAAGGCTTAAAAAAAATATGTGCCTCTATTATCAGGCGTTGTGCAATTGTTTACATAAACTAATGGCCTTTCTAGCCTGTAATTATCATTGCAGGACTACAAAGTCATGTGCACACCAGTCTGACACACCCCCTGCTGTGTTTGACACCTAACAGTGTACAACCTCTATAGAAAGCCTGGTGTGGGTATCTACTTATATAATCCGCAGTTGGGAATTCGGGCGTTGTCGCCGAATCCCAACATGCTTTGCGGGACTGCGAGTGATGACGCGCAGCGTCATCACGAGCCGCAGACCCGCACTACTGTAAAAAAAAAAAAAAAAAGTTAATGCTCACCTCTCCCCGAGCCCCCGCCGTCTCCTGCCGTCTTCCTCCAAGCTTCCGGTGGCTGCCGCAGGCTCCCAGTGTGTGCAGAGCTCTTCTACTGCAGTTCAAGGACCTGTGGTGATGTCACAGTCACGTGACACCAGGTTACTCCATGGTAATCTGGTGTCACGTGACTGTGACATCACCGCAGGTCCTTGAACTGCACTAGAACAGCTCTGCACACACTGGGAGCCTGCGGCAGCCACCGGAAGCTTGGAGGAAGACGGCAGGAGACGGCGGGGGCTCGGGGAGAGGTGAGCATTAACTTTTTTTTTTTTTTTAACCCCTGCCTTCCTGTTTGGAGACCTTTTACTGTACTGAGCATGCTCAGTACAGTAAATATCTCCTCCAGCCTCACAGCCTCCCCATCCTCACTGCCTCCTTCAGCCTCAGTCTCCTCCAGCCTCAGTCTCCTCCAGCCTCACAGCCTCCCCATCCTCACTGCCTCCTTCAGCCTCAGTCTCCTCCAGCCTCAGTCTCCTCCAGCCTCACAGCCTCCCCATCCTCACTGCCTCCTTCAGCCTCAGTCTCCTCCAGCCTCAGTCTCCTCCAGCCTCACAGCCTCCCCATCCTCACAGCCTCCTCCAGCCTCACAGCCTGCCCATCCTCACAGCCTCCTACAGCCTCACACCCTCCTCCAGCCTCACAGCCTCCCCATCCTCACAGCCTCCTCCAGCCTCACAGCCTCCTCCAGCCTCACAGCCTCCCCATCCTCACAGCCTCCTCCAGCCTCACAGCCTCCTCCAGCCTCACAGCCTCCCCATCCTCACAGCCTCCTCCAGCCTCACAGCCTCCCCATCCTCACAGCCTCCTCCAGCCTCACAGCCTCCTCCAGCCTCACAGCCTCCCCCATCCTCACAGCCTCCTCCAGCCTCACACCCTACTCCAGCCTCACATCCTCCTCCAGCCTCACAGCCTCCCCATCCTCACAGCCTCCTCCAGCCTCACAGCCTCACACCCTCCTCCAGCCTCACACCCTCCTCCAGCCTCACAGCCTCCTCCAGCCTCACACCCTCCTCCAGCCTCACAGCCTCACAGCCTCCCCATCCTCACTGCCTCCTCCAGCCTGACTGCCTCCTCCAGCCTCACAGTCTCCTCCAGCCTCACATCCTCCTCCAGCCTCACAGCCTCCCCATCCTCACAGCCTCCTCCAGCCTCACAGCCTCCCCATCCTCACAGCCTCCTCCAGCCTCACAGCCTCCCCATCCTCACAGCCTCCTCCAGCCTCACAGCCTCCCCATCCTCACAGCCTCCTACAGCCTCATAGCCTCCTCCAGCCTCACAGCCTCCCCATCCTCACAGCCTCCTCCAGCCTCACAGCCTCCTCCACCCTCACATCCTCCTCCAGCCTCACATCCTCCTCCAGCCTCACATCCTCCTCCAGCCTCACAGCCTCCTCCAGCCTCACAGCCTCCTCCAGCCTCACTGCCTCCTCCAGCCTCACAGCCTCCCCATCCTCACAGCCTCCTCCAGCCTCACATCCTCCTCCAGCCTCACATCCTCCTCCAGCCTCACAGCCTCCCCATCCTCACAGCCTCCTCCAGCCTCACAGCCTCCTCCAGCCTCACAGCCTCCCCATCCTCACTGCCTCCTCCAGCCTCACAGCCTCCTCCAGCCTCACAGCCTCCTCCAGCCTCACAGCCTCCCCATCCTCACAGCCTCCTCCAGCCTCACATCCTCCTCCAGCCTCACAGCCTCCTCCAGCCTCACATCCTCCTCCAGCCTCACATCCTCCTCCAGCCTCACAGCCTCCCCATCCTCACAGCCTCCTCCAGCCTCACAGCCTCCTCCAGCCTCACAGCCTCCCCATCCTCACTGCCTCCTCCAGCCTCACAGCCTCCTCCAGCCTCACAGCCTCCCCATCCTCACAGCCTCCTCCAGCCTCACATCCTCCTCCAGCCTCACAGCCTCCTCCAGCCTCACAGCCTCCCCATCCTCACAGCCTCCTCCAGCCTCACAGCCTCCCCATCCTCACAGCCTCCTCCACCCTCACATCCTCCTCCACCCCACATCCTCCTCCAGCCACACTCCTCCAGCCTCACAGCGTCCTCCAGCCTCACTGCCTCCTCCAGCCTCACAGCCTCCCCATCCTCACAGCCTCCTCCAGCCTCACAGCTCCTCCCGCATCTCACAGCCTCCTCCAGCCTCACAGCCTCCTCCAGCCTCACTCCTCCCCTCCTCACGCCTCCTCCAGCCTCACACCTCCTCTCAGCCCTCACAGCCTCCTCCCAGCCTCACAGCCTCCCCATCCTCACAGCCTCCTCCAGCCTCACAGCCTCCCCATCCTCACAGCCTCCTCCTCAGCCTCACAGCCTCCTCCAGCCTCACAGCCTCCCCATCCTCACTGCCTCCTCCAGCCTCACAGTCTCTCTCCAGCCTCACATGCCTCCTCCCAGCCTCATAGCCTCCCCATCCTCACAGCCTCCCCATCCTCACCAGCCTCTCTCCAGCCTCACAGCCTCCCTCAGCCTCCCACCACGCTCCCATCCTCACAGCCTCCTCCAGCCTCACATCCTCCTCCAGCCTCACACCTCCCCTCTAGCCTCACACCTCCTCCATCCTCACAGCCTCCTCCAGCCTCACAGCCTCCCACTCCAGCCTCCACCAGCCTCCTCTCACAGCCTCACCAGCCTCCCCATCCTCACAGCCTCCTCCAGCCTCACAGCTCTCCTCTAGCCTCTCACCCTCCTCCATCCTCAGCCGCACTACCTGACACCAGCTGCCATCCTGCCAACCGTCGGCCCCGCACCATCGCCACCGCCCTCGCGCCCTCCGCGAGGTCCATGCTGCCCGGATGCCGCCGGAGCCTTCCACCCCTCGCCACTCTCTCACCGCTGGGCTCTCAATGTCGCCATGCTGGTGGAGTAGCGGTCTACGGGCTGTGGCCGGGTGCCGGGAGCCAGGGACGTCGTCCTGTGGCCGCCAACAGCCAATGGGAGTGAGCGGACCGTGTCAGCCTGCAAAGCCGCAGACCCGCACTACTGTAAAAAAAAAAAAAAGTTAATGCTCACCTCTCCCCGAGCCCCCGCCGTCTCCTGCCGTCTTCCTCCAAGCTTCCGGTGGCTGCCGCAGGCTCCCAGTGTGTGCAGAGCTCTTCTACTGCAGTTCAAGGACCTGTGGTGATGTCACAGTCACGTGACACCAGGTTACTCCATGGTAATCTGGTGTCACGTGACTGTGACATCACCGCAGGTCCTTGAACTGCACTAGAACAGCTCTGCACACACTGGGAGCCTGCGGCAGCCACCGGAAGCTTGGAGGAAGATGGCAGGAGACGGCGGGGGCTCGGGGAGAGGTGAGCATTAACTTTTTTTTTTTTTTTTAACCCCTGCCTTCCTGTTTGGAGACCTTTTACTGTACTGAGCATGCTCAGTACAGTAAATATCTCCTCCAGCCTCACAGCCTCCCCATCCTCACTGCCTCCTTCAGCCTCAGTCTCCTCCAGCCTCAGTCTCCTCCAGCCTCACAGCCTCCCCATCCTCACTGCCTCCTTCAGCCTCAGTCTCCTCCAGCCTCAGTCTCCTCCAGCCTCACAGCCTCCCCATCCTCACTGCCTCCTTCAGCCTCAGTCTCCTCCAGCCTCAGTCTCCTCCAGCCTCACAGCCTCCCCATCCTCACAGCCTCCTCCAGCCTCACAGCCTGCCCATCCTCACAGCCTCCTACAGCCTCACACCCTCCTCCAGCCTCACAGCCTCCCCATCCTCACAGCCTCCTCCAGCCTCACAGCCTCCTCCAGCCTCACAGCCTCCCCATCCTCACAGCCTCCTCCAGCCTCACAGCCTCCTCCAGCCTCACAGCCTCCCCATCCTCACAGCCTCCTCCAGCCTCACAGCCTCCCCATCCTCACAGCCTCCTCCAGCCTCACAGCCTCCTCCAGCCTCACAGCCTCCCCCATCCTCACAGCCTCCTCCAGCCTCACACCCTACTCCAGCCTCACATCCTCCTCCAGCCTCACAGCCTCCCCATCCTCACAGCCTCCTCCAGCCTCACAGCCTCACAGCCTCCTCCAGCCTCACACCCTCCTCCAGCCTCACAGCCTCCTCCAGCCTCACACCCTCCTCCAGCCTCACAGCCTCCCCATCCTCACTGCCTCCTCCAGCCTGACTGCCTCCTCCAGCCTCACAGTCTCCTCCAGCCTCACATCCTCCTCCAGCCTCACAGCCTCCCCATCCTCACAGCCTCCTCCAGCCTCACAGCCTCCCCATCCTCACAGCCTCCTCCAGCCTCACAGCCTCCCCATCCTCACAGCCTCCTCCAGCCTCACAGCCTCCCCATCCTCACAGCCTCCTACAGCCTCATAGCCTCCTCCAGCCTCACAGCCTCCCCATCCTCACAGCCTCCTCCAGCCTCACAGCCTCCTCCACCTCTCACATCCTCCTCCAGCCTCACATCCTCCTCCAGCCTCACATCCTCCTCCAGCCTCACAGCCTCCTCCAGCCTCACAGCCTCCTCCAGCCTCACTGCCTCCTCCAGCCTCACAGCCTCCCCATCCTCACAGCCTCCTCCAGCCTCACATCCTCCTCCAGCCTCACATCCTCCTCCAGCCTCACAGCCTCCCCATCCTCACAGCCTCCTCCAGCCTCACAGCCTCCTCCAGCCTCACAGCCTCCCCATCCTCACTGCCTCCTCCAGCCTCACAGCCTCCTCCAGCCTCACAGCCTCCTCCAGCCTCACAGCCTCCCCACTCTCCAGCCTCCTCCCCCCAGCCTCACATCCTCCTACCAGCCTCACAGCCTCCTCCAGCCTCCATCTCATCCTCCACACTCACTCACATCCTCCTCCAGCCTCACAGCCTCCCATCCTCACAGCCTCCTCCAGCCTCACCAGCACTCCTCCAGCCTCACAGCCTCCCATCCTCACTGCCTCCTCCAGCCTCACAGCCCCTCCAGCCTCACAGCCTCACCCCTCCTCACAGCCTCCTCCAGCCTCACATCCTCCTCCAGCCTCACAGCCTCCTCCAGCCTCACAGCCTCCCCATCCTCACAGCCTCCTCCAGCCTCACAGCCTCCCCATCCTCACAGCCTCCTCCAGCCTCACAGCCTCCTCCAGCCTCACAGCCTCCCCATCCTCACTGCCTCCTCCAGCCTCACAGTCTTCCTCCAGCCTCACATCCTCCTCCAGCCTCATAGCCTCCCCATCCTCACAGCCTCCCCATCCTCACAGCCTCCTCCAGCCTCACAGCCTCCTCCAGCCTCACAGCCTCCCCATCCTCACAGCCTCCTCCAGCCTCACATCCTCCTCCAGCCTCACACCCTCCTCTAGCCTCACAGCCTCCCCATCCTCACAGCCTCCTCCAGCCTCACAGCCTCCTCCAGCCTCACAGCCTCCCCATCCTCACAGCCTCCTCCAGCCTCACAGCCTCCTCTAGCCTCTCACCCTCCTCCATCCTCAGCCGCACTACCTGACACCGCTGCCATCCTGCCAACCGTCGGCCCCGCACCATCGCCACCGCCCTCGCGCCCTCCGCGAGGTCCATGCTGCCCGGATGCCGCCGGAGCCTTCCACCCCTCGCCACTCTCTCACCGCTGGGCTCTCAATGTCGCCATGCTGGTGGAGTAGCGGTCTACGGGCTGTGGCCGGGTGCCGGGAGCCAGGGACGTCGTCCTGTGGCCGCCAACAGCCAATGGGAGTGAGCGGACCGTGTCAGCCTGCAAAGCCTGACATGCCCCGCTCACTCCCATTGCCTGCCCCTGCAAGCGGATTGGGCGCTGTGTTGTACACACAGGACGCCCATCCCATTGCCCAGGACTTGGCGTCCTAGACCAATCGGATGACCGTCCTGTCTTTACCACACACCGCCCAATCCGCTCCTTCCGCTCAGGTCACATGTGTGACCTGAGGGCAAGAACTGATCCCTCTCTGCATCACCCAACCCGCCGCAGAGGACAATGCCGTGTGACTGGGGCTGCGATCAGCCCCAGCATGCAGCCACGTCCTGCCGCCGAGCGGTGATGTCACCCCTCCAGCCGCATCTCTCCTCACCCCTCCAGCCAGACCTCTCCTCACCCCTCCATCTGGACCTCTCCTCACCCATCCAGCCTCTGCTCTCCTCACCCCTCCAGCCTCTGCTCGCCTCACTCCTCCAGCCTCCCGCCACATCATACTCTGCTATCCACAGAGCCCCCTCTATACTCTGACACCCACAGAGCCGCCTGTATACTCTCCTACCCACACAGCCGCCTGTATACTCTGCTACCCACAGAGCTGCCTCTATACTCTGCTACCCACAGAGCCGCCTCTATACTCTGCTACCCACAGAGCCGCCTGTATACTCTCCTACCCACAGACCCGCCTGTATTCTCTGCTACCCACAGAGCCGTTTCTATATTCTGCTACCCACACAGCCGCCTCTATACTCTGCTACCCACAGAGCCTTCTCTATACTCTGCTACACACAGAGCCGCCTGTATAATCTGCTAACCACAAACCCGCCTGTATACTCTGCTACCCACAGAGCCGCCTGTATACTTTTCTACCCAGAGAGCCACCTGTATAATCTGCTACCCTCAGAGCAGTCTGTATACTCTGCTACCCACAGACCCGCCTGTATAGTCTGCTACCCACAGAGCCCCATATATACTCTGCTAGCCACTCACCCGCCTGTATACACACAATTCATTTCACCGCTCTCCCGATGCAATTGCATCGGGCCTTTTTACTAGTTGGTATATAATTGTGAGTCACTTTTTTGATAATGGGGTCTCCACTTGGTGTCCCAGATTTTAGGCGAGTATATTTGAGACTCGTTAATACAGGACTTTACGGATACAGCAATAAGGCAATAGGAGATAATCTAATGTATAGCATATTACATTCAGGGAACATATGGAATTGGAGAAATAGACATGAAACGTTGGTGAGGCCCCCTTCCGCCTCCTGGATAGACGATTCCAACTCCCAAAACAAAAAGAAAAAAAAGGGAGTTTTTTCTTTTCTTTTTTTTTTTTTTAAATTCTTATATAGAACTGCAATTTAAGATTTAGGTGAAGATACATCAGGGGAGGGAATAATTATAATCTGCTCCTTTATTCAATGTTCTTATTGTGACTTTTTATTATATATATTTTTTTTTGTGTATATATATATATATGTACACCTTTGTAATATTTCTTAAAAATTAATAAAAAGAGATTAACCGAAAGCCTGGTGTGGGTGGGGGCAGCTCTCCCAGCTCTGCTGTGTTCCTGAAAGTAAATTATTTGATAGTGTCAGAACATCTTCAGCCAGTAATCTATGTGATATATCATTGGTTTAGGAGTTTATTTTCCTCTTTTTCTGCATTATGTTGCTGTCAGAAGAGGTGGTTGATAGAATCCCTTTAATAGCATTTAGGGACCTGACATGTTCCTAGGGTACCTTTACACGCGGCAACTTTTTTAGGAATTTCACTGGCAACTTACTGGTTGCAGTGAAATCATGGACACATTGTTCTATCTTGTTGCTGTGTACAAATGGAACAATGTCTCCATGATTTCACTGCAACCAGTAAGTTGCCAGTGAAATTCCTAGAAATGTTGCCGCGTGTAAAGGTACCTTAATGTCTTTTCATAGGTTTGCTGCTGTCCGTATCAGTAAGTGAGAGTATACAGCAAGCAGGTAACCTATTGAATCAACAGAATACTCTCAGCAACTCCAGCCATTTAGTTGTGCTGGCAACTAATGAAAGAAAATATGTGTCTTTTAGAACTGTTGATGGTTGATGATGATTCTGGCTGAATTTGAATTTTTCTTGTTAAAAGCCTGGGCGCTGTTACCAAACCATCCTAACTGGTGCCAACTGTAAACATTGCTATAAATCTAAAACAATATTGAACAAATTTCATGGCATCTATTGTAACTTTTGCTTTAGTGACTGGCAGTGTAGAAAAATAGGGCATTTTGCAAAAACATATACAGCTGTAAAAACACAATTTTTTTTTTATCATATCTAACAAAGGCAGAGAGAGAGTTTATTTTTGATCCATTGTTTTACTATAAACCTTTGTAATAAAATATTAAATTTGCTGAAGAATCTGGACAACTCTCGTAGAACCAGAGTGCACTTATTTAGAGAATGTGGCATTACATGACTCCTATTCAGATAAATGAATAGTAATGGTTTCACTCCTACAGAACAGAAGACATTTTTTTGCAACAATTCAACACTATAGGGGGATGGAGGTTCTTGGATTACTAATTGAGCAATTACTATTGGCCAAATTCAGACTTCCATATATCAGCGTATAGACCTCAATGCATTCACCAGCCATAGGGTTCCTGGACTTGACAGCTTCATACACATACATATACAGTGAAATAAGTATTGAACACATCACCAATTTTCTAACTAAATATATTTCTAAAGATACTATTGACATGAATTCCTCACCAGATGTCGGTAACAACCCATCCAGTAAACACATCCAAAGAAAACAAATCATTGTTGTCCATAAAGTAAACTATGTGTAATAATGAGAAAAGATACAGGGAAAATGTATTGCACACACTTACTGAAATGTATTTCATACTTCATACATAAGCCTTTGTTTATGATGACAGTTTCAAAACTCCTCCTGTATGAAGAAATTGGTCTCATACATTACTCAGGTTTGATTTTGGTCAATCCTTCCACACAAACACTCTTCAAATTTAGACATATCTGTGGGCTCTGTCTATTATCTCTGAGCGGTAGTTCCTTCCATAAATTTTCTATTGATTCAAGTCATTCTACCAACTTTATTTACTTTCTCATAAACCAATTGAGAGTTTCCTTGGCTGTGTGTTTGGGATAATTTTTTTACTGAAATGTCCACCCTCATTTCATTTTCATGATCCTGGTAGATGGCAGCAGATTTTTTTCAAGAATTTCTTGGTAGATTTTTCCATTCATCCTTCCTTCAATTATGCTAAGTTTTCCAGTACCATATTCTAAAAAAACAGCCTCACCACGATGTTACCAACTCCAAACTTCACTGTTGGTATGTTGTCTTGGAGTGATCTTCATTCTCGTTTGTCCTACAAACATGGTGTTTATTTATGAGTTCAATTTTGGTTGCATCTGACCAGTCTATTTCTCCCATATTAATAATTATTTTCACTCCTATGTCTGAAGTCTTGCAAAAAGCATCTGGTTATAGCCAGTTTATGATAAAAGTATGTTCTTTTCACATCCAAATTATGGCCACAACAGAGCTTACTGAAAACTTTAGTAGTTTAGAAATTCTTCCGCACCAATGCTATCAGTATGTTTTCCAACAATAAGATTGCAAAGGTCTTCAGACTGCTCACTAGTTTACCCATCATGAGTTGTTTCTTGTGTGTCACCTTGTTAATGAGACACCTTTTTATATTCCATCATGATAAATTTCAGCTACACACACATCCAGCCCATGTATATTAACATGCAGGCACACACACATTTAGCCCATGTACATTCATATGCAGTCACACAAATGCAGGCACACACATGCAGCCCTTGTACACACATGCAGGCGCACACACATGCAGCCCCATTTACATACAAATACAGCCCATTTACATACACATGCAGGCACACATATGCAGGCACATACACATGTAGCCAATTCACACACATGCAGGCACACACATGCAGGCACATACATACAGTCTATGTACACACACATGCAGCCCATGTACACACATATGTAGCCCATGTACACACACATGCAGGAACACACACACATGCAGACCATGTATACACCCATGCAGAAACACACATGCAGCCCATATACAAACACATGCAGACACACTCACATGCAGCTAATGTACACAGACATTCTGCAGGCACACACACAGACAGGTGTCATACATACTTACAAACATATACACAACCAATTATGTATAATTACCTTCTTCAAGCAAGTAGACTGGAGCCAGGAAGAGATAGAAACAGGAAGTCAAGTCACAGGAATCAAAGAAGCCCAGGATTTGCTCAGAGCAGAGGCCTCCTGACCCTACCCTCAATTCTTCTTCAGGCCAGTGAGCAGCCACTTTCAGTTTCCATTATAAAGTGTGTGTGTGCTTTGTGGCCACCTGTCACTGCATCAAGAGAGGAAGCTTCAGGGTCAGAGCGACCGCGCAGCCATCACCTCCCTGTCCTCAAGGCTACTGCACGCGGCCCACTACTGGATTCAGCCTGGCAGCCCAGCTGTGTGGTAGGCTGCACCGGTGACTGCTGCACTGCCACCCACTGTCTCTTGCTCTGCGCATGAGCCCCGGGACCCACCGTTGGCTGTTGGACTGTGGGAGCCCCATGACCCTCCATCCGGGCCCAACAGGGAGCAGAGGCCCAGCTCACCAGCTGAGGCTGCGGCCTGTAGTGGCTGGCTCCCTCGAACCACCGAAGCCCTGCCCCCTCAGAGAACAGCTCATGGCCCGGCACTAGAGATCAGAAAGCTGGCCAACAACACCGGGCAACCTGCTCCCTTCCCTGGCCTGCCTGGAAGAGCAGTGAAGGGCCCCAAATGACCATCCCTAATGCTGCCACTGCTCCCGTCGTGGACCCTGGTGACGGACCCAAGGAGACTGTGGAATACGGCATGTGAGAGCTCTGCTGTGAGACTACACAGATGTGCTTGTGGTGCGGCCGCCAGTCCCCATAGACACCGTGAGGTCCGAGGATACCCTGAGCCATCCGCCCTGTCCACCGCCACCCAAACACCTGCGGTGGGAGCAGGATCTTAGCTCCCTACCTCCCCTCCTTGCCGCACCACTGCCGAGAGTGCACACTAATGGCCTGACCCTGCCCCCCTCCTGGGCTCCTGTGACACCTTATTACAACAGAAAAAGATCCTTTTTCTATAGGAATGATGACAATTGATATCAAGATATAATTGATTCCAAATTTTATTTATATTTCATATCTAAAAATCCATAAAAATATTAAAAAATCCAGAGCATATCCTCTTAGGGATACACAAGATTTACAACCACAGCAGTATATATTACATAGTATATACCATTCAATTTATACTTAACATTCTTTAAATAGCTACAAATTGTACATTACCATTATCTCAAATGGCACGGTTTTGTGGTATTAATCATATGTCTAGAGGGAAACTATAATGGAGCTGGACTGCCAAAAAACCGGTTGCTTAACCATTGATAACCACACTCTCACTGAGGTATCTTATATTCATATGGTATCACCAAACCTATGCCTTCAGCATTAGCCAATTCCCACTGTCTCTATTATAGTCCAACAAACCCCCTATAGAGTGTTAAGATGTATACCTGATCCTAACCGCTGCGCTGTAGCTGTGGTCCCTTCTCCCCTACGTCCGTTTCGCACCTCGCTTCTTCCGGGGGGCGTCCTCTATAGGGGGTTTGTTGGACTATAATAGAGACAGTGGGAATTGGCTAATGCTGAAGGCATAGGTTTGGTGATACCATATGAATATAAGATACCTCAGTGAGAGTGTGGTTATCAATGGTTAAGCAACCGGTTTTTTGGCAGTCCAGCTCCATTATAGTTTCCCTCTAGACATATGATTAATACCACAAAACCGTGCCATTTGAGATAATGGTAATGTACAATTTGTGGCTATTTAAAGAATGTTAAGTATAAATTGAATGGTATATACTATGTAATATATACTGCTGTGGTTGTAAATCTTGTGGATCCCTAAGAGGATATGCTCTGGATTTTTTAATATTTTTATGGATTTTTTGATATGAAATATAAATAAAATTTGGAATCAATTATATCTTGACATCAATTGTCATCATTCCTATAGAAAAAGGATCTTTTTCTGTTGTAATATCTTGTCTTTTGGAGTAAATAATTTAATAGGGATATTGTTTTAGCTTTTTCTCCTGTGACACCTGCAGCCGACCTGATCCGCAGTTCTGGAGAGCTTTCAGTAGAGTGCGGGACTGGCGTTGCTGCCTGCGGGGCCCTGTTTCTGATTGGATCCTCAGTCTGGCGTCTGGCCCACTGCCCCTTTGCAGCTGCCCGCTTCATCACCGCCACCACCTCCTTCTCTGCCCCGACTAAGTCTCCCTGCCTAAGAGTTGATGGAGGGGCGAGGGTGCCTCCATCTACTACCTCGTACCTCGGTGCCTCTCATCCCTGACCAGGACCCCTCCTGCCACCTGATCTCCAGGCTCTCACCGCTGACACACGACCAGGGAAGCACCAAGCAAATCATGCCGATGGGCTTGTCACACTCCTTTGCCGGTCCTGCTGACAGCCAACACCAGCGGAAAATACCCATCAGTCTGCTCCCTGCATGACTCCTCACTAAGGCACATCCTCTCACTGCACCCGATCCCTGGCTGCACCTCATCCCTATGTGCTGTGCATTGTCTGGACTGGATACGACTCCATTCGTATTGCACATCGCCCTGCTGCATCAAGACCCTGGTGACACTTCATCCGCTGCTGCATCGCATCTCCCCTGTTGCATCTCATTCCTATATGCTGTGCATTTGTCTGGACTTTGTATGACTTCATCTGCATCGGAACCCTGGCTGCTCCTCATCCTCCTGCCGCATCTCATCCCCATGTGCTGTGCATTTGTCTGGACTTTGTAAGACTTCATCCATGTTGCATATAGATGGTGCAACCAAGTATTAGGCTGAGGGTGCCAATACTTTTGTCCGGCCAATTTTTGGAGTTTTGTGTGAAATGATCAATGTTTTGCTTTTTACTTCATTCTCTTTTGTGTTTTTTCATTGAACACAAATTAAATAAAGATAATAATACCAAAGAATTTGTGATTGCAATCATTTTCAGGAAGACACTAAAATTATCTGACAGAATTGCAGGGGTGTCAATACTTTTGGCCAACACTGTATATTTATTTATGACCTTGTAGGGGGCATACAAAATAGAATCTCTATATTTGCAGATGACACTAAACTCTGCAGGGTAATCAATACAGAGGAGGACAATTTTATATTACAGGAGGATTTATGTAAACTAGAAGCTTGGGCTGATAAATGGCAAATGAGCTTTAATGGGGATAAATGTAAGGTCATGCACTTGGGCAGAGGAAACAAAAGGTATAATTATGTGCTTAATTGTAAAACACTGGGCAAAACTGTCACTGAAAAAGACCTGGGTGTATGGGTAGATGACAAACTCACATTTAGTGGCCAGTGTCAGGCAGCTGCTGCAAAGGCAAATAAAATAATGGGATGCATTAAAAGAGGCATAGATGCTCATGAGGAGAACATAATTTTACCTCTATACAAGTCATTAGTGCGACCACACTTAGAATACTGTGTACAATTCTGGTCTCCGGTGTATAAGAAAGACATAGCTGAACTAGAGTGGGTCCAGAGAAGAGCGACCAAGGTCATTAGAGGACTGAGGGGTCTGCAATACCAAGACAGGTTATTAAACTTGGGGTTATTTAGCTTGGAAAAACGAAGGCTTAGGGGTGATCTTATAATAATGTATAAAAATATGAGGGGACAGTACAGAGACCTTTTTAAAGATCTCTTTACTCTTGAGCCTGAGACTGGGACAAGGGGGCATCCTCTACGTCTGGAGGAAAGAAGGTTTAATCATAATCACAGACGTGGATTCTTTACTGTAAGAGCAGTGAGACTATGGAACTCTCTGCCACATGCTGTTGTAATGAGTGAGTCACTACTAACATTTAGGAAGGGCCTGGATGCCTTTCTTGAAAACTATAATATTACCACTTATATATACTAGATTCTTTGATAGGGCGTTGATCCAGGGAATTAGTCTGATTGCTGTATGTGGAGTCAGGAAGGAATATTTTTCCCCAATGTGGAGCTTAGTGTTGCCACATGGGTTTTTTTTGCCTTCCTCTGGATCAACATATTAGGCTATGGGTTGAACTAGATGGACTTAAAGTCTTCCTTCAACCTTAAAAACTATGTTACTATGTTACTATATGTAGGAGCAAAGCTATGAAAGGGTGGGACTACTGGGAGGGGGTGTGGATTTGATACATATGCACACACACACACATTACCATATATGGGTGATATTTCCGTATATGGGTGACATTACCATACATGAACATTACGACCATATATGGGCATTATGCTTGGGAAACGCTGGACTCTATATCTAGCATATAATATTTTTTAATTATATAGGGTCAAACATATTCTGCAGCACTTTACAATTAAGACCCTTAGACTTGTATTTGCTTTTTTCATGATAAACAGATTTCTCTGTGAGATTTGCACAGACACGCAGTCTGTAAAAAAACACAAATGTCAACAGTCCCATAGATTATAATACATATGAACAAAAAAAAAACAGATATATCTCATATGTAACACAGATTTGTGACTTGTGTGATCCTCAACCTGCTATCATTGTCTGTTCTCTTTGAGCTAGTTGATGGAGATTATCTGTTAAATTGTTTGACGTATAAAATATGCAAAGAGAAGAGGCAATCCTGACCCCCTATCTCTCAGTAGCACAAACTCAGCTTCAGTCTTTGTCATGTCTGCCTTACAGGCAGTGGCACACTGCCAATGGTGGTGGACTATGTGGCCGCTATCCTTTGAGCATGGGGCCCCCCTCTCTGCCTGTCATTGCACAAATCAATGATGAAAGATGGAGCGCTCTACTGTCTGCCCCCTCTTTCATCATTCTACTGCAGTTTCTGTGCTATGATGTCTCAGCATAGCGGAGCACAGTGACATCACTAGTCTGCACCCAATGTTCTGAGCTATGCAGAGCGCAAGACGATAGCACAGAGACCGGAGCAGCAAGGGAAACAACAAGTGGTGAGTACTCTCTTCTTTTATTCAGTAATTACATGGTGGCCTAAGGACTGGGGGATGCATTAAATGGTATGGTGGGTGGCTGAATTATAATATATGGAGGGATTTGACGCTGCATTATAATAATTGGAAGACTATGAGGTGTATTATAATACATGGAGGAACGTGGGGGTGCATAATAATAATTGGAGGACTTTGGGCGCTATCTTATGCATGGAGGACTACGGAGTGCATTATAATATATAGACTATATAACATATAACATGAGGTTACATGTTAATATATGAAGGAATATGGGTGTGCATTATAATAATTGGAGGACTATGGTGGCAGGAGGAGAAGGACCATATATATGAGGATGAGGAGCATATATACCAAGAGGAGGATGATATATACCAGGATGGAGACATATATACCAGGATAAGGGCCATATTCCAGGAGGTGGACCATATATATCAGGAAGAGGACCATATATGCCAAGATGAGGACCATATATAGCAAGATGAGCTCATGTATAGCAGGATTGAGACATATATACCAGAATAGGGGGCATTAGTACATATTGTAGGGTGAGAGGGGGCAATTCATAAGTCTTTATAGGATCCTGGGACCCCTACTTTTCTCCATATACACTCTTGGCCTAGGGCAACTCATTGAGTCAGTGTCACCTGAAGACTCACCTGTTCCGTCAAGCCTACAACCTGCCATGAGACCCAGGCGACCGCCCCATACCTGACACTCCCCCATCCTACTGTATCTCAACCCGCCCCTCGTAGACTGTGAGCCCTCGTGGACAGGGTCCCTTCCCCTCCTGTACCTGTACGTCCTGATCGCCTAGATTTAGTGTACTTGTTCTTGTCTCCCTTATCCTCATGTAAAGCGCCATGGAACCTAATGGCGCTATATAAATAAATAATAATAATAATAATTTAAAATCCTACACGAATCCCATTCATTTGACTAACAGGCGCCTGGGAGGGTGGCAACATGCACATGGGGGCCCCCTGGTCCAAACTTCAAATCGGGGCCATCGGACTCTAGTTACACCACTACTTACAGGACTAATACTAATACATCTTTTTTTTCTGTGTTTCAAAAATATTTATTTTTACATTATGTAACCTCGACCCAATAAGTCATATTAAGCCTGTTAAATTCAATGAGTTGTCCATGTATTGCACAGAAGTGCTGACACTTGTAGCAGCATTCTTCTTTAGCTTTTAATAGTGGGGTCCAGAGCATAGGACGCACCTCTTATTACTTTAACCCCTTAATGACAATTTTCACCTTAATGACCAGACCAAATTTTACAATTCTGACCACTGTCAGTTTATGAGGTTATAACTCTGGAATACTTCAGCATATCTCAGTGATTCCGAGATTGTTTTTTTCGTGACATATTGTACTTCATGTTAGTGCTAAATTTAGGATGATATTTTTTGCATTAAACCAAAGAGTTATGTCACACAAAATAGTTAACAAATATCATTTCCCACATGTCTACTTTACATCAGCACAATTTTGGAATCAATATTTTTCTTTGTTAGGAAGTTAAAAGGGTTCAAAGTTTATCAGGAATTTCTAATTTGTACATCAAAATTTACAAAACTAATTTTTTAAGGACCACATCAAATTTGAAGCGATTTTGAGGTGACTACGTGACAAAAATGCCAGAAAGTTACACCATTCTAAAAACTGCACCCCTCAAACTACTCAAAACCACATTCAGACAGCTTATTGACCCCTCAGTTGCTTTACAGGAATTAATTGGAATATAAAATCAATAAATTTACATTTTACCTAAAAATGTTGGTTTAGCCTCAATTTATTCACTTTTACAAGCATGACAAATTGGACCTTACAGTTTGTTACCTAGTTTCTTCCCTACATGTGATCAGAAACCTTTGGTGATCTTCTAAGTGCTGTTTAGTGTTCTGTGAAAATCCTTTTGCTGTCTGGTTATTTGTTCCCTGCTCTTTAATTCCTTCTGTGCTCATATTGTCTTATATCTCTGTGTGTTTTTTTTGTGAGTTAGAGTCTTTTGTTTCCCCATTATTCTATTTGTATGGGGATTTATCATTGGATCAGTGCTGGCTAGGAGAAGGGCAAAGGTAGCAACCCAGACATTTTTGTGGTGCCCCAGCAGTCTGGTTGCACAGAGGGGTACTGCACCCAAGCCACAGGTGTGTTATTCCTGTCTTTAGTAAACAAGATGGTATGTCCGGACACCCACAAAAGCACCCAACTCTCCCGGTCCCAGGGACCAAGGGCGGACCGAATAATGGGACGGCCCAGGTAGTCAGTGGGATGGCGGGGAGAAAAAGGTGGAGGATGGGAAGTTAGGAAGAGCAGTAAGGAAGTAGAAAATAGAATGAAAGGGAGATACAGCAGGAAGTTGGAAATCAGTTGGAGAGGAAGTTGGAGGAGCAAGTAAGTGAGTAAGGACCCGAAAGACTTGAGCGAGATGTGGCTCATCCCGCATCCCAGAACAACAGACCGAAGAGAGACGGAGGGAGCCCTGGGATCACAGGCAGTGAGCAATCCACCTGCCACTAGATCTAGAAGAGCCGTGGCCAACTCCCGACATATTCGCCGAGAAGGCAGCGGTATTAGGATTAAGGTACTTGGCCGGCCACCCAAGAAGGCTGGTGGATTGGGGCACTGTGTGTGGAGGCACATGCAGGAGAGAGGCAAGAAGGCAGTGCTGAGGAGGAGCAACACAAGAAGGGAGGAACACAAAAGGAGTGTACTGGACAAGCCATCCTGGTTGCTAAGAATTACCCAGACTGCGATTAAACCTGAACTGTAACCTGTGGTGTGAGCCGAGAAAAGCTAAGTAAACTGGGTTTGGAGCTCAGAACTGTTCATGAGACTTCTTATTTCCCGCCTGAAGAGCGGTAGACTGATAAGCCATGCAGGCCCCAGGAGTCTGCTTGTGAGATGCTCCGATCCCTTCCTGCAGCCATATCAGCCCCGCTGGCCCACCAAAACCCAAAACCTCTATACCTGATGCCCTGGGGACCCGCTCCACCCGTGGGAAGCGACACCATCATAGCTGCCATCCCATCATCCCCAGAGGTCCCGGACTGCAGCGGTGGCCACTAATAGCCGCATAGCATGGGTGGCGTCATGACAACCACCCCTCAAACCCTATAATCCCCCTATCCCATGAACTTCTACCCTTTTTATTGACCGCTCCGAGACCACGGACCGGGTCACTCCACCGTGACATCCCGATTCCACAGACAACATCGCCAGAGAGGGAAAGGCCTGGTTCCGAGTACCCCACGATCCCTATGGGGTGCTTCATTTTCCCCATCAGAGGTATCTTTGGGATAGGGGACAGCTAAGGCCCCCCAGTCTGAGGGTCAGTTCAGAAGACCCGGTACCGCTATCATCATTACAACCTCATGATAGAGCACTAATTTGCCTTCATAAGGGCACAATTATTGTCTAATTGCTGAAATACATGTCCTTCTCCCTTCCTTAAAAAGTTGGGAGTTATACCTTCTGTGACTGTGACTATGCACCATGATCCCACTTAGGCCACCAAATTTTATTTTGTTGAGGGTGAAAGTAATTAGGATTTTTCATGTTGCCCCATGACTTCAATGTACAATCATGTTTTTAATATTTGAATCTGGATTATTTAAAGGACATTTTGAAGTAATTAGCAACTATCTTCAAGAACACAGATCCTTTTGGAAAGTTTTCAACTCAAGTAAAGTATATATGCAATCAAAAAATAAATTAATTAAGAAAATTGTTTTAGTCTTACAGTTGGTTATTGTTGTTCAGCCTTTTGCATCCAGCTTTTGTGGTTCTCTTTTTTGGACAGTTCTAGGATCTTGGAATCAGTTTTGTATGTATTACATCTAATATATATGTCATGTGAAAATTTCCACATCTTAAAGTTGTTTTTATGGCAAGCAGAAATTGAGATTTGTAAAAATATAGTGTTAGTCTGCAGCATTTCAATATGATTCTAAAGTTCTAAAACATCTAAAACACTTGGATTCTGTCATACATCATACATGGGAAAGAGGTAATCATGCCTTTCTGATACTCAAACACTTCCATGTTTTGCTTTTGTAGACTGATCTGCCACCTGGATTTGTTGGCAGCAGACGAGAAGAAGACTAATTGAGACAAGGCTAAAGCAAAACATGTCAAAGTTGAGTGTTTGTCCAGTGAAAACGTAGATAATTATAGTGGGCAGGCCAATTTCTGATGCAACATTGACTGCTCACTAAGAGCCAGTATGTTTATCATACTTTTCAGTAACACATTAAGGGTGTAAATCCAGTTTGATTATTGTTTGACACTCCCATAGATTTTTAGATGGTTAATTACTGGAAGGCTGGCCAACATTTTTCTGTTTGCTCGATATTGTCCAGAAGCATACAGTATGTTGTGGCTGGAATGTTCAAAGCAAGAAGTGCGAAACACAATATCGCTTATATAAACACTCATTAACTACTTCCTTCTGGCAATGTTGTCTGTATTCTTGCACATTTAATATGCTTTATTGCTTAAAGGGAAGAAATGTATATAGCCTAAGTATTACATCACCTGTGTACTAGCTGGACTTCCAGTGGCATGTAAATGTTTGTGCACCCCTTGTCAAAATTACTGTTATTGGGTACAGTTATACAAGCTGACAATAAAATGATCTCTAAAAGGCATAAAGTTAAACATGGCAGATTTCCTTTGTATTTTAAGCAAAAAAAATGTTCATTTGTTACATTTTAAAATTAATTAAAGAGGAAAATGGAGCAAAGCAAAAGTTTGGGCACCCTTGGAGATTTTTGTGGTCAGATAACTTTGACCCAGGTTTGAGACCTTAATTAGCTGTTAGGGTTATAGCTTGTTCATTATCATCTTTAGTAAAGGCCAGATTGCGCAAAATTCACAGCTTAAAAAAAAGCCCAGCCTCCTCTAACCTTGTGCCAAAAACCAGCAGCCATGGGTTCTTCTAAGCATCTGTCTAGCACTCTGAAAATGAAAATGGTTCAGGCCCACAAAGCAGGAGAAGGTTATAAGTAAAAGCATTTTCAAGTTGTTCTTTCCTCAGTTCAAAATGTAAATAATAAATGGCAGTTCATGGGAACAGTGGAGGTCAAGGTAAGGTCTGAAAGGCCAAGCAAAAGGTCTGTAAGAGCTTCTCCTAGGATTTATATAGAGGCAAATCAGAGCCCTGCTTAACTGAAAAAAGACTTTCAGGAAGACTTCCCAGACGCTGGAGTTTTGGTACATTCCTCTACTGTTCAAAGACACCTGCACAGATATGGCCTTCATAAAAGAGTCATCAGAAGAAAACCTCTCCTGCACCTCACCATAAAATTCAGCATCAAAAAAATGCAAAATACCATCTAAACAAGCCTGATTAATTGTGAAAACAAGTTCAGTGGACCAATGATGTTAAAATAGAACTCGTTGGCCACAATGTTTAAAAGTGTGTATGAAGAAAAAAGAGCACAGAATTTCTGGAAAAGAACATCTCGCCAAACATTAACCCCTTTACCATGGGTGATTTTCCATTTTCTATTTTTGGTTTTTCCCTTCCTTTTTTCCAAAAGCCATAACTGTTTTATTTTTCATATAGTGTACAGGAAAATGGGAACAAATTCCAAGAGTGGTAAAATTGCAAAAAAAGTGCAATTACAGGTTTGTTTTTTGTTTTTTTTTCCACCATGCTCACTATATGTTACAACCAATGTCTCAGTATGATGCCTCATGCCGGAACGAGTTTGTAGATACCAAACATGTATACTTTTACTGTTATCTAGTTGTTGAAAAAAATTCAGGGGGTTTAAAAAAAATAAATAAAAATTGCGCTTTTGTCGCTATTTTCTGTGATTCATAGCATCCTCATTTTTCAGGATCAGGGGCTATGGGATGGCTTATGTTTTGCGTTTTAGGATGATGTTTCTAATGATACCATTTTTGGGTACATATGTTGTTTTGATCGCCCATTATTGATAGCCCATTATTACATTTTATTGCAATGTTGCAACAACCAAAAAACATAATTTTGGCGTTTGAGCTTTTTTTTTCAGTTATGCAGTTTATATTTCTGCTTAAATGATTTTATATGTTGATAGACATTTCTGAACATAGGAATACCAATTGTGTGGATATTTTTCATTTTTTTAATAGTTTTATTTTGAATAGGGCAAAAGCGGAGATGTTTAAACTTTTGTGGGGGGGTTTGCCATATTTTTAAAAACTTTTTTTTTCTTTGTTTTACACTGCCCCATAGGTGCTGCACTGTCCGATCGCTTGTGCTATGTAGCGATGAACTGCAGCTCATCTCTATACAGCACAAATGATAACTTCTTGCCAGTCATCCACAGAAAGTGATCCTTGATAGCATCCGGGGTCACCACAGGACTCCACGCTATCCAGGTGACACATCATGATCCCGCAATCACATCACAGAATCTCAGATCACTGCAGGGAATGACGCGATCCCCACTGTGGGGCTTTGGATCATGCTGTCATTCACTGATTCAGAGGGTTAACACCGCCGATCAGATTGCTGATCCGATCTGCGATGTTAGCCACACATCTCAGCTGATGATATCAGCTGAGATGTGGGGGAAAGATGTAAATCACCGCTGGAGCTCACATCAAAGACAAGGAGCCAGCACATGACTTACCCAGTACGTCATGTGTCGTAAAGAGGTTAAGCATAAGTATGGATCAATCATGCTTTGGAGTTGTGTAGCAACCAATGGAACTGAAAACATTTTACAGGTAGAGGGAATAATGGAGTCAATTCAATTTCAAGAAATTCTTGATGCAAACATAACACCATTTTAAATAAGCTGAAGTTGAAAAGAGGATGGCTTCTACAAATGGGTCATGATCCTAAACACACGTCAAAATCCACGACAGATTCCCTTAAAAGGCAAAAGCTGAAGATTTTGCAATGGCCCTCATAGTCCTCTGATCTGAACATCATTGAAGATCTGTGGCTATACCTCAAAAGAGCAGTGCATGCAAGAGGACCAAGGAATCTCACATAACTGGAAGACTTTTCCAAGGAAGAATGGATGAATATACCTCAAACAAAAATAGAAAGACTCTTAGTTGGCAATAAAAAGTATTTAAAAGCTGTCATACTTGCCAAACAAATGGGGCTACTAGCTACTAACTATGCAGAGTGCCCAAACGTTTGCATCAGCCCATTTTCCTTTTTTATTAATTGTAAAATGTAAAAGATGAAAAAAACGTTTTGACTAACATATAAAGGAAATGTGTCATGTTTAACTTTATGAATTTTAGAGATACCGTATATACTCGTGTATAAGCCGACCCGTGTATAAGCCGACCCCCCTACTTTTGCCCCCAAAATCTGGAAAAACTATTGACTCGTGTATAAGCCGAGGGTGGACCCCAGCACAGGTATACAGCCCCCAGCAGTGTGGTATACAGGCCCCCCCGATGGTATACAGGCCTCCCAGTGGTAGTATACAGCCCCCAGCAGTGTGGTATACAGCAGCCTCCCCAGTGGTATTTACAGGCCCCATCAGTGTTACAGCAGCCTTCCCAGGGTATATACAGCAGCAGCCCCAGGGTATATACAGCAGCAGCCCCATGGTATATACAGCAGCAGCCCCAGGGTATGTACAGCAGCAGCCCCATGGTATATACAGACAGCAGCCCCATGGTATATACAGCAGCAGCCCCAGGGTATATACAGCAGCAGCCCCATGGTAATACAGCAGCAGCCCCATGGTATATACAGCAGCAGCCCCAGGGTATATACAGCACAGCCCCAGAGGTATACAGCCCAGCAGGCCCCAGAGGTATATACAGCATGCAGCCTCAGAGGTAAATAGGCCCCCCATCAGTATACAGGCCCCCCTCAGTATACAGGCCCCCCCCATGGTATATACAGCACAGCCCCATGTATATACAGCCAGACTCCAGGTTATACAGCAGCAGCCCCAGGGTATATGACAGCAGTCCCCAGAGTAATACAGCAGAGCCCAGGTATATACAGCCAGCAGCCCATGGTATATCCAGCAGCAGCCCATGGTATTACAGCAGCAGCCCCTGGTATATAGCAGCAGCCCAGGATATATACAGCAGCAGCCCAGGTAATACAGCAGCAGCCATGGTACATACAGCTGCAGCCCCAGGGTACATACAGCACAGCCCCGGTATATACAGGCCCCCATCAGTATACAGCCCCCATGGTCGAAACCGTAAAGGAAGATATTATACTTATCGCTGTCCGCTGCCGTCCCCGTCTGCATCGCGATCCTCCTCTGCATCGCGATCCTCCATCTTCATCACCGGCTTCCGACTTCTGTTCTCGCGAATGACGTCATTGTCGGCGCGACAGAACCGAAGATGAGAGCGCGATGCAGATGGAGATCGCGAAGCTGAGCGGGACGGCACCGGGACAGCGATAAGTATAATCATCTTCCTTTACAGGTTTACGGACCATGGGGGGCCTGTATACTGATGGGGGGCCTGTATACCTCTGGGGGGGGGGGTGCCCGTATAGTGACTCGCGTATAAGCCGAAGGGGGTAACTTTTCAGCCCAATTTTTGGGCTGAAAAACTCGCTTATACACGAGTATATACGGTAATTAAATTTTAAATTTGCTTAACTGTTCACAATAACAGTAATTTTGATCAGGGGTGCCCAAACATTTAAATGCCTCTGTATAAGTTATTGATCTTGGACAATTACTTTTTGTTATAAGTCTCCTGATAATAAGATAATCACAAAGCATCCCCAGTGCTCGACCCTAGTGATCAGCTGTAAGGCTACATGCACACAATCAGTGTTTGCAGTGTTATGCATGCAGCGTGTTTGCTCTATGGCTGGCTTCAACATGCGGTTGCCCTCTGCAGCGTCTTGCGGAGGGGAACCGCAAGCTGAGTGCAGGCACCCCAAGTCCCTATGTTTAACATGGGGACGCGGGTGCCTGCGCTCTGGCGCATATTGGCGTGCGCACCCTGTGCGCACCCATTCACTGCAATGTGGAGCAATGTGTCCGTGATTTCTCTGGAACCAGAGATCTGCGAACAATCTCTGCAGAATTATCTGTGTGTGTAACTGTGCCTTTATAGAGATTTTGATAGATTGGACATTTTTTAATGCAGTGATATCATATATGTTTATTCTTTATATTTATTAAATTGTTTAATTTTCAAAGAGACAAAAGAAGGGTGATTTGATCTTGTGTACTGTATTTTTTTTATTATATTTTTAAAAAACTTTTTTTCCTTTAAGCTGCTTTTTAGAGATGAGAGAACCTTCTGAAGTTCAGATCCTGTTTGGTTCACCAAACGGGCATATGTTCGTCAAACTTCTGAACCTCATTCAAATCAACGGGAGGCAAAATCATGGGCCTAAAAACACCTTCAAAGGGGCCCAAAAGCTTCCAGACAAAGCTTAAACCATTTTACAGTGGAGCCCTGCTGTCTTGGCACAGATATTAGCTTCCTACACAATTACTTAGCAAGCTTCTGCATTGCTGTCACACTCATCATACTTCTGGCCCGCTCATGACTTCAGACATCCTCATGACTTCCTGAAATTGTCTCAGTTATCTCTGACCTGAAATAGCCTCAGTGGCGTCAGTGGTCGTAACACTAGCTGTCTCGTGAGAGCCACAATATCACGCGAGTTTAATGAATATATCATGCCAGTATTGTGAGACAGTGGATGTGAGGAGTGGTGAAGTCGGAGAGTGCAGCACAGTTTAAACTTGCAGGATAGCCCCTGGGTGACCCCTGGAGTCTGAACTGCAGTTATGTTTGTGATGGCACCGCTTGTCACACGCTCATGTGTGCTTGCTATCACAGTATATGGGAGATGCTTTCTGTGAACGTGACCCCACAATATTATTTTAAGGCCTCGTGCCCACAGGTACATTATTTGATGATTCTTTTGAAGCACATTTTTAGAATCTCCAGCAAAATCTGCTTGTCTATCCTGAGGCCAGCAAAGTCTATGAGGGTTCAGAAGTGCTGTGCCAACATGCAGAAAAAAAAAATCGTGAACCGCATGTGCAGGGAAAAAAAATTACTTGAGAACAGCACTTCTGGCCTGTTCCTTAGGATAGACATGCAGATTTTGATGCAGATTCTCAAAATCTGCGTATAAAAAGCTTCAAGCAACACACCATGGTCATGGAGCCTAAGAGGGTCCAGGCAGAGCTGAAGTTGTGGTGAAAAGACTTGAGGATTCCTCTTGCCTCTGGTTAATTCCACAAAGAATTCTAGGGCAGGGGTGGGCCACTACAGTGCTCAAGGTCTGAAAAGAGTGCATGTTTTCAAGATTTCCTTAGCATTTCACAGATGCTAATTTCATCACCTGCAGAGGTGATGATGATTCCAGCACCTTGTGCAATGCTAAGAGTATCCTGAAAACATGCATGGTTTGCAGTGCTTGAGGACTGCAGTTGGCCAGCCCTGTTGTACAGAAGTGTGTGTACTGTCTTGCAGTTCCATATCTCAGACCGTCAGGTCAGAAGACTGCAGTTGTCCACCAATGTCTGTAGGGCAGTATGAAAGCACACGTTTACTGTAACACAGTATATAAATCTTAAGCACACATATATGACTATATATGAATATATATATAAAGTTCCACAGGGATCAGCAGGCTCTTAAAATAGTGGAAAGTTCATGGGAAGTCCATGAAGGGCAAAGTCAATTTAGGGCCTTGACTTGTACCACAAAGGCTGCATGCATGCCCAGTAATCCAGCAGGGGAAATGCAATCTGCGCAAATTGTGGAAAGCGGAAATATAACATTTGCAAAAAAGGCCTCGGTCAAGGAAAGACTGAAAAACAACTCCAAAAAGTCCTGCACCACTGGACAAAATGCTTACTAAGAGAGTCCACTCTACTTGGCGTTAATAGTGTCTGCCAGCATTCTCAGCACTGCCAGGGCTGGCGGTCACTGTTGGTCATGGTACTGCGCTGCCGGACGGTTTGGGGGGTGGATCGCAGGTGCAACTCCTGCAGGACCATTCTTTACCACCACCTACTCCCCATTACACTCTATCATGGCCACCGCTGGATAAGACATGGAGGAACTAGGGTATAACCACCCCCTTAGGAGAGGCAGGAGTAATTTGTGGAACACCAACAGACCCTGTAGGTTTGGGTGCAGCTGGCTGAGGGCTAGCCTCTACCCGACACCACATTCTATCCTGGTTGGTATCCTCCTACCACTTCACCGAGTTGTTGTCGGTGGCAACCCGACTTACGCCATCCGCGAACCAACTCCTCGCTACCCATCACCTTCAGAAGGTGACCTTCTGCCCAACAAAGATAGTCTGTTGTCTTTTGGAAAGATGGGTATCCAGCAGGATGGACCGTTGGCTGTAGCACCGATTTCCAGAACTTTGTTCCACTTTGAAGCCAAACCCCTTCTGTTGGAAAAATGCCACCACCTTCCCTCGGGTACACTGGCCATGGGTGGCAACCACTCCGGGCGATGGTATCCACATATCAAATCTCAATAAAAGAGAAAGGATGTGGTGGTTCATGCTATGTTGGATAGTTGCTTGGAAGGGGTAGGGATCCCCACATGGCATTCTCCCAGTTGAAGGCCTCTGGTTGGGGTGATACATATGGCTGGAAAACAGCTCTTCTACCTTTTTCTCTTCCTCATCCTCCTTCACATGCTCCTAGTCCTGTTGGAATTGGTCATCCAGTAGCTGCAGCACTGGCTGCAGGTGGAATACAGCTAGACATGCATTGTAGCTCCAAGTTACATAGTTGTCCATCTCCTCTGCAGGATCCTCCAGTTCTGGTGCTGCTGAAGCCCCCTCTGCCCCTGGAGTGGTGAGAAAAATGACCTCCTCCAGATAAGGCATGTCTTGCAGGGATCCATTGCCAAACTGCGTACTGCAGGCACATGGTAACAAATAGCACAGCAACTGTACCAGAATGTAGTGACTGACTAGCTGCATTGTACTTCACTGCTAAGATGGCGCTGACATGCTGAGCTTCCAGTGCCAGGAGTCAGACACAAACAATCACTACAGGAAATTACTGGAAATGAAAAAAGGTATCCGATGCCACATACGGTTGATTCTTTTATTAGAGATTACAACATTACAAAACCTCAGAGAGGAACCTCTCTGAGGTTATGTAATTTTTTAATCTCCAATAAAAGAATCAACCATATGTGGCATCAGATACCTTTTTTCATGTCCATTTGACCTGGTGGACACCAACCACTTTCCGATTGCCTGGGAGTCCAGTGAGTATATGGCTGGTGGAGACTCTGAATTTTTTTTCTCCTTCCATACAGGATATTACTGTTTGCACAATCTTGTTCCCTAGCTCTTCATTAACCTCTCTGTGGGCTGGGCTGCAGAAGTTAAAGTCACTAACAAATGCAATTCCCTATACCACAAGGTAACACCTGGGTTAGGTGCAGTGACTATTGAAGCCTGACATATTTGGATGAGAAATAATTTTGAAAACAAATATATTTATTTAGGTCTCCATTCACCAATTCATCTGGAATGCTGAATAAGGCTAGTGAGCACCAACGCAATATTAATATGAATTATACATATAACACACTTGTGCACGTGACAAAAAGTGTATTGTAAACTTATGGAATGTAATGAAATAGTGATTGCACATTTTCAAGAAACAATATCCATATTATGGTGTTTCTTCAGTGTAAACAGACCTATAAGATCATGTGTGTGAAGTATATAATGGCCATATGCTATTTTTATTTGAATTGTTATCACATAACTGTAGAAGAGATGGCTTTGCACACTGCTGCCCCTCTGTAATAATGAAGGTTGCTCTCCAAAAAAAATCATGATAAAATATACATAAAATAAAAATAAATAAATATTTTAAAAAATTCACAAAAAATATTAATCTCTCTTAAACAGATGTTTTAAAGAGGACCTGTCACCCCCCTGCTGCATGGCAATCTAAATCAGCACTGAATTAGTGATGGGCGAATCCTAAATTACTCGGAATCGCTTGACTCTAGCGAGTCCGAGCACAGGACTCGCTACTCGTTGCGAGTCTAGCGAGTCCAATGTTAATGAATGGGGAAGCGAGTAATAGCGAGTAATGTGAGATTTACAAATCGCAGATGTGTCTCGGAAGCTTCAGCCTGAAGCAATCCTAGTTTTGTCATTTATTTGCATTGCTCGTTTACTTTGTAACTGTAATCGCTGGGAAACTCGCACAGATAAGAGTCCTGCTTTCTCCTCTGTGCTGCCTGCCTGCTGCCTGATGTAGCAGTGCTGAGATTGTTCTCAGTCTGCTCATTCCCTGTGTACAGACATGAATGTCTGTGCACAGAGATGATGTAGCAGAGCTGAGATTGTTCTCAGTCTGCTCATTCCCTGTGCATAGAGATCTATATCTATGCACAGGGGATGTAGCAGAGAGGACATCGCGTTTTGGACTGCGTCGGACGGAAGAGGATTTTTTTAATTAAAGATGGAGTCCCTAATGGCTTTTTTTTTTATTTCTAATAAAAAATTTTCTTTGTGTTGTGTTTTTTTTAAAACAATTTAATAGAAATTCATGGCGGTCATGTCTAATATTGGCGTGACCGCCATAAATTTCGGGCTTAGGGTCAGCTGATAATACAAAGCTGGCCCTAACCTCTTTATTACCCAGCGTGCCACCGCTACCAGGGCCGCTGGAAGAGCGGGGTTCAGCGCCAGAGGATGGCGCTTCAATGAACGCGCCATCTTCTGGGGCGGCTGCGGGCTGCAATTTGCAGCGGGGGTGCCCAGAAAGCTTGGGCATCCCTGCGCTGTGGATTCCAGCCCCCAGCTGCTTAGCTGTACCTGGCTAGACATAGAAATTGCGCGGAGCCCCACGCATTTTTTTTTTATTATTTCATGAAATTCTGAGATTCTGACTCTGACTCTGACTCTGAGACTCTGACTCTGAAATTCATGAAATAATTAAAAAAAAATGCGTGGGGCTCCGCGCAATTTCTATGTCTAGCCAGGTACAGCTAAGCAGCTGGGGGCTGGAATCCGCAGCGCAGGGATGCCCAAGCTTCCTGGGCAACCCCCGCTGCAAATTGCAGCCCGCAGCCGCCCCAGAAGATGGCGCGTTCATTGAAGCGCCATCCTCTGGCGCTGAACCCCGCTCTTCCAGTGGCCCTGGTGGCGGTAGCACGCTGGGTAATAAAGGGGTTAATACCAGCTTTGTTATACAAGCTGGTATTAAGCCCGAGATTCTTAATGTCAGGCCACGTTTGACCCAGCCACTAAGAATCTCCAATAAAGGGTTAAAAAACACAGAGAAAATTTTTTATTTGAAATAAAAAAAAAGCCATTAGGGACTCCATCTTTAATTAAAAAAATCCTCTTCCGTCCGACGTAGTCCAAAACGCGATGTCCTCTCTGCTGCATCCCCTGTGCATAGATATAGATCTCTATGCACAGGGAATGAGCAGACTGAGAACAATCTCAGCACTGCTACATCATGTCTGTGAGCAGGCGGGCTCTAGGACCCTGGAGCTGCACAGAGAAGACAGCTGGACTCGGCTCGCAATGTAACAGCAGTTATTTGCGAGTTTCCCTGCTATCACTGGCACAGTAGCCGAGTCTAATGCAAACAATGGCAATCCTAGTTTTGTCAGCGTTTCTGACAAAACTAGGATTGATATTGATTTGCATTGGACTCGTGCGAGTAATCACTGGGAAACTCGCAGAGTACCGAGTCCTGCGAGTCCCTTACTACTTGCCGAGTAACGAGTCCTAGCGAGTAGATTCGCCCATCCCTACACTGAATGCAGCATGTCTGCTGCATTCAGGGAAGGGGGCCTCATGTGCGTGTGTGCTGTGTACCCCGAGATATAGCCTTTGTAAAACTTACAGATAGAAGCCATGAAGGCAGTCATTGTGGCTGGAGGGAGCTTGATTGACTGTGGCAATTCCATTCCCCACTGCCTGTGTTGCTTCTGCTGTGCTATTTATGCTTTTCCAAGGGCAGGACTCTGGAGCTGACGTCAGGACAAATGATTTGTATGCTGTGAGTTACAGAGAGGAAGAGGGCAGAGCCAGCACAACAGAAGCAGCACAGAGAGGCAGGGCCAGAGATGACTCCTATTACAATATCATGCCCATCGGGGAGTGATAAACGATCATTCAGGCTGCAAACCAACATGCCCAGGGGAACTATTGCATAAAGCCCCCACTTCATTATCATCCTAAAGAGTAAGTATAAAAACGTTTTTTACAACATTGAAAGCAAGCATTTAGCAGAGAGAGGGATAGTTATAATAGTAATAGGAAGGTGCAGGGAAATGTATTGATAGGTTAGGTGGTTTTTAGGAGGTGACAGGTTCTCTTTAAGGACATTGTAAGCTTCCTGGACTTCACAGCTGTTGCCACATCTGGCATTTTTCCAAAATTCACACCGTGCAGGTGTCAAAACACCTACAAACTCCAGGAAGCTTTAAAAGATTAATTTAAAGCTCAAACAAATTCTACAGCTTGATTGGTAGACCCAATGATAGGAACACTCCTAACCATAAGATTAGGTGTTATTCCTAGTCAATGGGTCTTCCAAAAAGCAAATTGGCCCCAAACAAATGGAAAGTTTTAGGGCCATTTTAAATTTCAGAGTTTTATCCCGAAAGCCATTTTCAGAAATTTTTCAGAAAAAAGCTTGGTTTTCTGATCATGAACCTAATCAGCAATGTTCATGCCGAATTTGAAATTGGTGAACATATTCTGAAAAATTTCTCTCATCTCTGCTGTTTTTACTATTTCTGTTAGGTGTCTTAAAGCTGCTATCATCTGATTGCTTGTGCTGTGCAGACCAATGCATCAGCACTGGTCTGGAAAGAAGAAATAATCATCTCCTATGAACGCCAGCTTGCAGCTGGAGTTCACAGGAGGATCATCATGACAGACCGAGAGGTCATCAGCTGAACTCAGCTGTCATGAGAACCTATCGCTGACCCAGGATCATGTCACGGGTCGCCAATAGGTAATGACGCAATCCCTGCCAGCAAGTGTTAAATCCCTCAGTTAGAGATCAACAGCGAGATTTACCTTGTTAACAGCCTCAGCCGGAACTTCGACATGTGCAGGGAAAGATGTAGGCTTGGCTTGTGAGCCTGCATCAAAAATAGGGAACGGCCCTGGACAGACATAGTATGTCATGGGCTGTTAAGGAATTAAGTAAAAAAAAAATTTGACTTTAAGCTGTTCAAATATTTATATCAGAGAGATCAATAACAGCATTTAGTATACCTTTTTTATATAATATGAATATTTACAATGAGCCTAACGTCATACTCAGTGTGTGCTCCCCATCACTGGGTATGTAGATCTGTACTCCGAAAGAGGGAGATAGTTTGTTCTCTTTTACACAGAATTTTTGTCTCAATTTAAGGCGGCCGTCACACGCTACAATATCGTTAGCGATATTGTTAGCGATCATGTGCACGCGCGATCGCTAACAATATGAGCTGTCACACAGGCAGACTCACCAGCGATGTGGGCCAGCGAGATCGCTAGTAACTATGGTACACATCGGGTTACTAGGCACCGCGCGGCGCTTAGTAACCCGACGTTTACCATAGATACCATCTCCCAGCATAGGCTCTGCCGCTGGGAGATCGTTCATCGTGGTGTCACACACCACGATGAAGCAGATTGTTCAAGCGTTTATCGCTTGATATGAGCTCCGGCTCTCATATCTGCGATGTCACGATCAAGCGATATTACATTGTAACATCGCTTGATCGCACGCAGCGATGCACAAACGATATCGCTTAAGCGATCAAAAAGCAGATCACTTAAACGATATCGTGCAGGAAATTGTAGCGTGTGACGGCCGCCTTAGATACATAAACAATGTCCGCAATTTAATTATTTCTCAACCCCCTCATGTAAAATTACTTCTTATGGTCACAGCAAGTGGATGGAGGATTTTTCATCACTATAATTGACCGATGCTAGCTGGGTTACACAAACAACACAGCCAGCATCTGTCTTTAACAGGACCTGCCAGAACTTGCTGCTGTTTAACCACTCAAAGGCCACAGTCAAGCAGTAACAGCAGCATTTAAATGGCTGAGTGCCCAATGCTCACCTCAACCCCCCCACCAAAGTGATTGTTTGGTCCACGTTGAAATTCAATGGTGTAGATGAAATAATGTCCGGGGGACCCATGCTGATGTGCAGAAAACAAGGGAACAATTTTATTAACAGTTGGGAAATACAAGTGCATCTCAATAAATTAGAATATTATGAAAAAGTTAATTTATTTCAGTAATTCAATATATAAAGTGATACTCTATGGAGTCATTACAAACAGAGTGATCTTTTTTAAGTCTTTATTTTTGTTAATAATGAGGATTATGGCTTACAGCCAATGAAAACCAAAAATATATTATCTCAGAAAATTTGAATAATTAACAGAAAACACTTGCAAAGGCTTACTAAGAGTTTAAAATGGTCCCTTAGTCTGGTTCAGTAGTCTACACAATAGGAAGACTGCTGACTTGACAGATGTCCAGAAGACTGTCATTGACACTCCACAAGAAGGGTAAGCCACAAAAGGTCATTGCTAAAGACGTTGGCTGTTCAAGGAGTGCTGTATCCAAGCATATTAATGAAAAATTGAGTGGAAGGAATCCGTGTGGTAGAAAAAGGAGCTCAAGCAACTGGGATAACCACAGCCTTGAAAGGATTGCTAAGAAAAGGCCATTTAAAAATTTGGTGGAGATCTGCAAGGAGTGGACTGCTGCTAGAGTCTTTCTTGAAAGAGACACCACGCATAGTGTGAGACAGTGACCGGGGTGGTCTGTGACGGCCGATGTGTGTCTCCCAGGTTGTGCTCCCTCCACGTATAGGAAGCACTCCACTCCGGGTTCTTGGAGGATTCCCCAGAGGTAGGCACAGGGTTAAAAGCTAGGCTGGAATACAGGGTGTGGTTCACTGTGTGGAGCTTCGGTCTGAGGGAAGTCAGATGAGACTAGTGAGCATCCAGGTCAAGAGAGTGCAGAGGCTGTGTGCTGATACAACATGGCCTAACCCAGAGGGCTTGATCTCGGTGAGACCTGGACCGGAGAGAACCTGTGAAAAGGGACTGTGTGCCAATCTTATGGTTGTATGAAGCGTACCCAGCTGAGTCCCGGACCGTGGGGGTGGCATGCATACATGGGGACCTCTGAGACTACCCTAAGAGGGTGGTCACCATTACGGCTCCGTGCGGACAGGTACAGCATGAAGTGGGACTGATGACCAGTCCCTATGACATGATCGTGGGGAGGGATCTGCCTTTTTTCTGGACTCTATACAAGAGACCCTCCAAGACCCCTCAGGTCAAGGACAGTCTGGGGCCTGATACCGATGATCCCCTGTCTGGGACACCTGCCGTAAGGGTCACCATGGAAGGGACAGATTGTGACCCCGATAGGTTGTCACTAGAGTTATTGGCAGACGATCTCAGAACAGATGAGCCAATCACGGAGTTGGAGGCGTCTCCAGGTACTTTCGGGACAGCCCAACTCCAGGATCCTACGTTAGTACACGCCCGGAGTTGGGTGATCGAAATTGATGGGGTGGCACAGGTGCCAGGTGCCCAGGTAAGATACCCCCATTTCGCCCTCAAGCAAGATTAGCTCTAGAAAGTGGATAATATTCGGGGGGATGTCGTGGAGCAGTTGTTGGTACCCCAGCCTTGACTTGGCTCATAAACACCTCATGAGTGGCCACCTAGAGGCTAAGAAAACGCAGGAGCGGCTGTTGCAACGGTTTTATTGTCCGGGGTCCTCGGGGAGGTAAAAAAGTACTTCGAAACCTGCCTGGAGTGTCAACTCACGGCACCCCTGGCTCACTTCCGCAGTCCTTTGGTCCCTTTGCCCATTATAGAAGTCCCATTTGAGCGGATAGCCATGGATCTGGTGGGACCCATCGTAAAATCTGCCCGAGGACACCAACACATCCTAGTGATAGTCGATTACGCCACCCGTTACCCCGAGGTAGGGCTGGGCGATTTTGGAAAAAATCAAAATCTCGATTTTTTTTAAACCTATAGACGATTTTCGATTTAAATCTCGATTTTTTTTTATATATGTATACAGCATACACAGTGTATACAGCATACACAGTGTATACAGCATACACACAGTATATACATCATACACACAGTATATATATCATACACACAGTATATACTATATATATATATCATACACACAGTATATACAGTATCATACACACAGTATATACAGTATCATACACACAGTATATACAGTATCATACACACAGTATATACAGTATCATACACACAGTATATACAGTATCATACACAGTATATACAGGATCATACACACAGTATATACAGGATCATAAACACAGTATATACAGTATCATACACACAGTATATACAGTATCATACACACAGTATATACAGCATCATACACAGTATATACAGCATATATCATACACACAGTATATACAGCATATATCATACACACAGTATATATCATACACACAGCACACACAGTATATATCATACACACAGTATATATCATACACACAGTATACACAGTGCACTGGGCTGTTTATAGAGCACGCACAGGCTGCACACACAGCACAGCTGTATATAGATGACAGTCATCTATATACAGCTGTGCTCTGTGTATTATGTGTTTCACTGATGTATACATATATACACCTCAAAGTGTGCCTGACTGAGGTGTGTGTGTGTGTGTGTGTGTGTGTATGTATGTATGTGTGATATAAATATAAATATATATATATATATATATATATATATATATATATTTATATTTATACCTCAGGCAGGCACACTATGAGGTGTATATATGTATACATCAGACAGGCACACACACTATGAGGTGTATATATCATATATACACCTCATAGTGTGCCTGCACCTGCCCTGATGTAGATATATATACACCTCATAACTCCCACAGGCACCCACCCACCCCCCTCCACATAAACCCCCCCTCCCACGCCTGTTTAGCGTTACTTTATTAGGAGTAGGACCGGGACCGGACGACTCAATCTGAGTCAGGAGTCGGGACTCAGGAGGAGGAGGCAGGCCACACCGGTCAGCAGCTGCTAACCTCGGCTCCTCTTCTCCTCTCCGTGACTCCGGGTGACGGCGCACCGGGTGACGTCAGCCACAGCGCGACGTGCCCGGGGGGTGTTAACTGCTGCCAGGGGGCGGGGCGGACCAGCACCGGAGCCATGCTGCGCTCTGCTGTGCTGCTTGTCACCGCCGGCCGGGGAGGAGGCAGAGGTCGGCGGCCCCCAGTGTCCGGGCCAGTCCAGCGCCGGCCGGGGAGGAGGAAGAGCGCACCGCAGTGTGCCAGGTGACGCCGGACCGGAAATGCCGCCATTTTAAATCGAATTTCACGATTTGTAAGAAAACTACAATCGTGGCCACAGCAGGGGGCGAATTAATCGAATTAATTCGATTAATCGCCCAGCCCTACCCCGAGGCGATACCCCTCAGACCTACTGCAGCTAAGCTTATTCCTCGGGAGTTGTTTACCGTGTTCGGTCGGTTGGGGTTGCCCTAGGAGATCCTTACGGATCAGGGGACCCCATTCATGTCCAAAGTTACTAAGGAGCTGTGCAGACTACTCCAGATTAAGCAGTTGCGTACGTCGGTTGGTGGAACGGTTCAATAAAACCCCGAAATCCATGTTAAAAAGGGTAGTCTCCAAAGATGGGAAGGACTGGGTTATGTTGCTTCCGTATCTCATGTTTGCAGTCCGGGACGTACCCCAATCATCCACGGGGTTTTCGCCATTCGAGTTGTTGTACGGGCGACATCCACGGGGATTGTTGGACCTGGCCAAGGAAACATGGGAGCAGGAACCAACCCCTCATAAAAGCGTGATTGAACACATATTGGGGTCATGCCAATAGTGAAAGAGCATTTGCAGGACGCGCATGCAGCTCAAAGTGCCTGGTACAATAGACAGGTTACGGTATGGTCCTTTAACCCAGGGGATTGCATATTGGTGTTGGTCCCCACAGTGAAAAGCAAGTTTCTAGCTAAGTGGCAGGGTCCCTATGAAATCCGGGAAAAGGTCGGGGTGGTCAACTATAAAGTATGTCAGCCGGGAAGGAGGAAACCAGAGCAGATATACCATATCAACCTGTTAAAACCATGGATGGAACGGGAAGGCATGATGGCCGACCTTCCTCCATCTCTCTCCTCTTCAGGGCACTCATCTCCGGGTCCAGCGACCCCGGGGAGAACGAGCCAGAAGTAAGGATAGGAGATGGCCTCACCAAGCAACAGAGGTGAGAGGCCAGAAGGTTTGTTCAGCAGAACCCGGATGTCTTCTCAGATCTGCCCTGTAGGACAAACCTTATACAGCATGATATTGTCACCGAGCCTCTCATGAAGGTACGCCTGAAGCCATACCGGGTGCCGGAGGCTCGGAGACAAGCCATCTTGGAGGAGGTGAAAAAGATCCTCCACTTAGGGGTGATTGAAAAGTCTAAGAGTGAATGGGCCAGTCCCATTGTACTGATACTCAAGCCGGATAGCTCCTTACGATTCTGTAACGACTTTAGGAAGCTCAATGAGGTATCCAAATTTGATCTTTACCCCATGTCCCGGGTGGATGAGCTGATCAACAGGCTGGGATAGGCACGGTATTTCACTACGCTCGATCTGACCAAGGGATACTGGCAGGTGCCAATGACGGAGTCAGCCAAGCAGTAAACCGCTTTTGTTACGCCTGAGGGTCTCTTTCACTATGTTTTCTTGCCTTTTGGTTTACATGGCGCCCCGGCCACATTCCAGAGGTTGATGGACCCGGTGCTGAAACCCCATCAGGCATATGCATCAGCGTACCTTGATGACATCATTATCTATAGCACCGAGTGGCAGACCCACCTGGTTCAGGTACAGGCCATAGTGGGTGCGCTTCGTACAGCCAAGTTGATGGCCAGTCCCAAGTCCCAAGAAGTGTGCTTTGGGGCTCATGGAGGCCCGCTACTTGGCGTATGTGATAGGCCAAGGAGTGATTAAGCCTAAATCAACAAAGTTGAGGCAATCCAGAAGTGGCCTCGACCCCCGACCACGAAGCAGGTCAGGGCTTTCCTAGGTATCGTTTGTCCCCAATTTCGCTGGACTGTCGGCCCCCTTGACGGATCTTCTCAAGGGTACGGCAGTTTCGGCTCGTGACGGACCACTCACCGCTGGTCTGGATGAGGTCTGCCAAGGAACAGAACGCCCAGGTCACCCGGTCGTTCCTTTCCCTGCAGAACTTTCAATTTACGGTCAAACACCAGGCCAGGAGGTTGCAGGGCAACGCTGATGCCTTGTCTCGTGGCCCGTGTTTGGTGGCTGGAGTTCAACCCAGCACGCTTGAACTGAGGGGGGGGTGTGAGACAGTGACCAAGGTGATCTGTGATGGCCGGTATGTGTCTCACAGGTTGTGCTGCCTCCACGTATAGGAGAAACATCAAGCTGTTGGGAAAAGGTGTATAACAGTCCGCGCTGCCAGGTCCACCGCCACTCCAAAGAACACACGAGTAGGTGCTGTTCAATCAGGTTTCCTTTATTTTCTCCGAGCGTTTCGATGCCCTCCTCGTGTCGGAGAAAATAAAGGAAACCTGATTGAACAGCACCTACTCGTGTGTTCTTTGGAGTGGCAGTGGACCTGGCAGCGCGGACTGTTATACACCTTTTCCCATCAGCTTGATGTTTCTCCACGAATGAGTGGCCGGTGGAAGTCCAGCAGCAGCCATCAGTGCATTATCTATATATGCCTTCAAACCAGTTGTGGGTCTCACAACTGGGATAGGTGAGTGAAACCCCTATATACCACCTTGATATTAAGTGTCGCTAGTGATAGGGCACTATTGCGCCTCTTGTTCCCCCTCCTTTCTTTTATTGATCCACGTATAGGAAGCACTCCACTCCGGGTTCTTGGAGGATTCTTCAGAGGTAGGCACGGGGTTAAAAGCTAGGTTGGAATACAGGGTGTGGTTCTCTGTGTGGAGCTTCGGTGTGAGGGAAGTCAGATGAGGCTAGAGAGCAGCCAGGTCAGGAGAGTGCAGAGGCTGTGTGCTGATACAACACGGCCTAGCCCGGAAGGCATGATCTCGGGGAGACCTAGACCGGAGAGAACCCGTGATAAGGGACCGTGTGCCAATCTTATAGTTGTATGAAGTGTACCCAGCTGCGTCCCGGAACCCGGAGGTTTGTGCATAACCTGAACTGTATCAATAAACCTCGTGTGCAGTGGAAACAATTACCCGGGTCACTGCCTTTTGTATTGACAACCCCCGGCGCTACCTCACAATAGATATATCAGGACATGGGCTTCAACTGTCTCATTCCTTGTGTCAAGCCACTCATGACCAATAGACAACACAAGAAGCGTATTAACTGGGTCATGGAGAAAAAGAACTGGACTGTTGCTCAATGGTCCAAGGCTTTGTTTTCAGATGAATGTAAATTTTGCATTTCATTTGGAAATCAAGGTTCCAGAGTCTGGAGGAGTGGAGAGGCCACAATTCAAGCTGCTAGAGGTCCAGTGTGAGCTTTCCATAGTGATAGTTTAGAGAGCCATGCCATCTGCTGGTATAGGAAATTACAAGAGCACTTTATGCTTCTCTCTGCTGACAAGCTTTCTGGAGATGGATATTTCACTTTCCAGCAAGACATGGCACCTTTCCATACTGCAAAAAGTGCCAATACCTGGATTAATAACTAAATTATCACTTTAACAGCGATCAGAATCAAAAAAAGCCCACTCACCGACATTTGATCTCTTTCTTTTCCTTTATTCATAGTCCATCTTCAAAATGTGTGACCATGCTGAGCAGGGAGGGGGGTGCAAGGAAGGCGGACGACGGTTCACCATTTCGCGGCCATATGCCGCTTCTACGGGTCCTCTACGGCGTCTGTCGTCATGTCCGGGCTAAATACACCCGGTCATGGCGTCACTACCGCCCGTAGTAAACAACATGTGAATAAATCATAAAACACATATTCAAAATCATAAACATATATACAATGGAGAGCAACACTTGCGTTAAATAGTCATAGTTGTAATATTACTATTCCAGCTTGTACTGGATACTTATTATGTTACCGGCTTTTCTGCGCGTCCTGTTGTCATAGGAACTAGCGTATACCTTGTACATAAAGGGCACTCTATTCAACTTTCCTACCGTATATCCTTTATTACCCACTCAGCAGGATTCCATAAATAGTGGAAACAACCGCAAGGGGCAAAAAGGATACTAAATGACATTGCTTATTGGCTATATATTAAATATATCTATAGGTTATACCAAACCAACTTGGATTTTAACCTCGTAAGCGCTACATATTAACAACTTAGTAACAGGAAAACATTCCTAAAATCATACAAGAATAATATTACCCGTATATTTTTGTATATGTCTTTTCTATATTATTTTTCATACCTGGCACCAGCCTTAATGCAAAAAAGAATGCAGATCACAGAAAGACTGCCAAATCATTCTTGTCATTAAGACCTAAGGGACTACAGGCCCTCGTTTCAATAATCCATTTACTTTCTTTTCTAAGTAAGGATTTGTGTGTATCACCGCCACGGTCAGAAGGTCTGACCTGCTCCAGTCCTACAAAAGTCAGGACATCTGCATCACCTTTATGCACTTCTCGTACATGTTTTATCAACCTCGGGCTTCCAATCCCGGTTGATATTGACTTATGATGTTCCTTAAACCTTTTTACCAGATCTCTTATGGTTTTTCCAATATAAAAGTAACGACATGGGCAAAAAATTGCATATACCACCCAAGATGTTTTACAGCTTATAAAGGATGTTACATTATGTACTTTATCTCCTATTCTAATAGGATTATCTACCTCATGATTTTTACAGAACCGACAGTTCCTACATTTGTAGTTCCCTTTCGGTCTTTTTATATCAAGCCATGTTTTTTCCTTTTTTATACTGATCTTATTCTTCACTAGAATGTCTTTAAGATTATTGCATCTCCTATATGAGACTATTGGTTCCCCCACTCCAGCCATATTCAGGTCTCTATCTCTTTCTATTATGTGCCAACATTTTTTTATGGCCTCGGCGATTTTTTGGTACATGGGACCGTATTTAAAGGAAAAAACAAAGCGTTTGTTACAGCTATCTTTTTTCTTGTTTTTCTGATGTACACCTTTTAATGCCATATCTTTGGTTTCTTGTATCAAGCTGTCTGGGTAACCTCTCTCTTTAAAGTTCTTCTCTAAATCTGCAAATTGCACTTCTTGGATCTCTTGCGTATTATTCATTCTTTTAATTCTCAAGAACTGGCTGTAAGGTAAGGCTTTTTTAGTATGGTGTGGGTGAGCACTTTTGTAATGAAGTAGCGTATTCGAGGAAGTAGGTTTTTTGTATAGCGATCTTACTAGTGTACCATCACTGAGGTTTAATTTGACATCTAGAAATTCCAAGCTTTTATCCCCATATACAGAAGTAAATCCCATATTATAAGTATTAGACTCATTTAAGTAGGTGACAAAGGCAGAAAAATCCTCCTCCTTGCCTTCCCACACGACAAATATGTCGTCCACATATCTTGTGAAAAGCTTAATAAATTTTAAATAGGGATTGGAATTATTATATATCAAATGATCCTCCAAGTGAGCTAAGAAAAGGTTAGCCAGGGTGCACGAGACCGGTGTCCCCATGGCTGTGCCGCAGGTTTGTCTGTACCATGTATCATTAAACATGAAGGCATTGTGTGTCAGGATGAAATGTACAGATTCACAGACAAAATCAATAGTATTCTTATCCTGACCTTCTATCTGAAGGATGTCACGAATCACAGAGATGGCCAAACCCTGTGGAATCCGGGTATAGAGGCTCTCCACATCTATGGACGCCATACTATACCCGGACTGCCACTCAAAATCATCTAACAACTTAACAAAATCTCCTGAATCTTTCACATATGGTGGTATTTTTTTCAACAGTGGTTTTAATAATAATATGTGTTTTATGATTTATTCACATGTTGTTTACTACGGGCGGTAGTGACGCCATGACCGGGTGTATTTAGCCCGGACATGACGATAGACGCCGTAGAGGACCCGTAGAAGCGGCATACGGCCGCGAAACGGTGAACCGTCGTCCGCCTTCCTTGCACCCCCCTCCCTGCTCAGCATGGTCACACATTTTGAAGATGGACTATGAATAAAGGAAAAGAAAGAGATCAAATATCGGTGAGTGCGGCTTTTTTTGATTCTGATTGCTGTTATTGAAAAATCGCTAACCCGCCAGCACCGCACGGCTAACCCGCAAGCTTAAGTCACATTGGTGACAGTGGCTCTCTGCAAGTTAGTGCCCAGCAGTTTTCACATGTGGTAAATTATCACTTTGCTTAATTGGCCAGCAAACTGACCTAAACCTAATAGAAAATCTATGGGCTATTGTCAAGAGGAAGATATCAGATACCAGACCCAACAATTCAGTCAAGCTGAAGGCTGCTATCAAAGCAACCTGGGCTTCCATAACATCTCAGCAGTGCCATAGACTGATCGCCTCCATGCCACGCCACATTGATGCAGTAATTCATGCAAAAAAAGCCCCAACCAATTATTAAGTGAATTTATTGTACATACTTTTCAGTAGGCTGACATTTATCATTTAAAAATCCTTATTTCAGTTGGTCTTTTATAATAATTCTAATTTTCTGAGATAATGAATTTTGGGTTTTCATTGGCTGTAAGTCATAATCATCAACATTAAAAGAATTAAATACTTGAGTAAGATCACTCTGTAATGACTTCATATAATATATGCGTTTCACTTTATGTATTGAATTACTGAAATAAATTAACTTTTTGATGATATTCTAATTATTGAGATGCACTTGTACATGTACATGCAAGTTAACAAAAAGTATAATATGGTAATAGCAATGTTTAACACATACACAGTACATAAATGCATTGTTAACACATACTTCACACTGCAGGAGGCATAGCTACCTTTCTTCATGCCTCCCTGCTTAAATATACCTGCCCGACCATGAAGTTTTCTGCATAATATAAAAGCATAAAAACAGTCATAAAAATTAATTTAAACTTTTTTCAGTCCATTTTACTTTTCTCCCATCCGGAGGCTGGATAGGGGAACACCTTTTCAATATTTACATGCCCACCGGACATGCCTTGCTGTGGACAAGACACATTTCTCTCTTCTCCCATATTTGAACAGCAGTCCCTCTATGTAGCACATATCACCTTGTGGCATGTGGAAAGAGATAGCCTTCTTAGGGAAAGAGCAAAAGGGGCAGTCCATGGGGAAAAGGGGTAGTCCATGGGGAAAGGGACATATCATGTGCACTGTTCAAACAACAAGGTATTTGGTAAGGCTGCTTTCACACAGCGTTTTTATGCTGTCCGAGGGGATCAGACTTTTTGCTGCTCCCCTCGGACAGCATCGGATCCAAACTGATGTCTGCAATCGGATGCCAAATAGGCATCCGATCCCGATATTTTGCAGCATCAGCTGGATCCTGTCCCTGCTCCTCCTGTCATCTCGTCCCCCTTCTCTCTCCCTCCTGTCACCTTTGTCCCCCCGTGTCTCCCCTCCTTGTCCCCCTCTGTCTCCCCTCTTTGCACCCCCTCTTTGTCCCCCTGTGTCTCCCCTCTTTGTCCCCCTGTGTCTCCCCTGTGTCTCCCCTGTGTCTCCCCTCTTTGTCCCCCTGTGTCTCCCCTGTGTCTCCCCTCTTTGTCCCCCTGTGTCTCCCCTCTTTGTCCCCCTGTGTCTCCCCTCTTTGTCCCCCTGTGTCTCCCCTCTATCTCCCCCCTCTTTGCTCCCCTGTTTGCAGACCTTAAAAAATAAAAAAATCTTCATTCTCACCTCTCCGCGACACCCGCGGTGCTTCCAGCTTCTTCTGATCAACAGGACCTGGCGTGATGTCACAGTCACATGACCGGTTACCGCGGTAACCAGCCATGTGACTCAACTGTGACGTCAGGCCAGGTCCTAGAAGCACAGAGCGCAGGAGGCATCGCTGGATCGTGGAGAGGTGAGAATGAAGTTTTTTTTATTTTTAACCCTTTATTTTCAGGAGATATCACTTCTGCAATGTATGAATATACATTGCAGAAGTGATATTAGATGGCACAGAGCGGTGTTAGTGTACTGAGCATGCTCAGTGCACTAACATCGGGTCCGAGGAGACATGAGCTGTTTCCTCGGATCCGCGCTCCATAGGCCCCATGTTATTTGGCGCGGATCAGGTCGGATCCAATTCGGTCCGATCTGACCCACTGTGCCAAAAATTGCAGCAGGCTGCGATTTTGGGCACAGCAAAAAATCGGCCAGGATCGGATCCGACCAAAATCGGATGCCAATAAGGCCAAATCCGATGTGATCCGTGCCCATAGGATAACATGGGGCCAAAATCTGATCCGTGGCTGTCAGTTTTACAACGGACAGCCACGGATCACAGAAAAACGCTGTGTGAAAGCACCCTAAGATGTGTAAAACCCCCTTACCATCCAGGGTACTACATGCAATGGGTACAGGGTACAGAATGTGCAATATGTGCAAACAAAACTGGGAGGGGGAACACACAACTGCAGCCGCTTTTTAGGCCGCTTGGTACTTCAGGGATCTGGACCTCCTAATCCTTCTCTATGAAGCTTGAAAACTGTCCCATACTTTTTGGTGCAATGCTTACAACAGTTAGGGCACTATGGATCTGGCTCTACTTTCTGTTCCAGCAATGACTACCTAGCTGTTTTTAAAACCTGGTCTCTTTACACCTGACCACCTTAATGTACATGGCCAAGTGAGCTCCTAGGAATATATTCACCACGGCTGGGGGTCCTGCAGTCTCCAAGGCTTCTGATTGGGAGTCAGCAAGGGTCGAGGTTGTAGACACGCTCGTCTCTCTGCTGTCATTGTGGGCCACACTGTCACCCAGGGGGGGGGGTTGAGGCTTTCGATAAGGGGGCTCCTGCTGTTGGGATCAACTGCTGGTTAGAGGGACAGCATCCTACTGCCGTCACCGAGCACCGCTAACAAATACCACCCTCTGGGGCCATTCTCTTTTAGTAAGTGGACCTGATCCAGCAGGACAGAGCATGGCCCTGGTACACAGAGCCAGCATTAATATAGACCATGCTCCGGGTGCCTTCTTCCAAAGGTACCAAAGGTAATGTGGCCACATACCGCCCCTCCTCCCGGGAATGCCAGCTGAGTCTGGACACACTTCTCTCGGCAATTCTTTCCTGTGATAACTTGGGCCTCATATTTAACCTGTTCTGGGTGTGAGGGTGGGGGTTTCTCCTTCACATACACTATATGAAGGGTTTATGCGGCCACAGCCCCACTCACATTCTCTAACAGTCTCTCAGTGTTGAGGACACTTCCTTCACAGGGTCCAAACCTCTGGGAGCCAGAAAGTTCTTCGTTTGCTTCCAGAAGCTGCAGGGACGCAGCAGTGGATGAAGGGCCAACTCTTTAGCCAATGACTGTTCCGTCACAGCCGATAGGTCTTGAATCGTGACCGGAAGGCCAGCATCTCTACTGGGGCACTCCAATACCACTGCAATCTTCCAGGCTGCTACCACTTCCCTCTCAAAGGAGTTCGCTGACCACGTCCCCGGGGTTGAATACTATACCAGTGGTCATCTCACATAAACACAGATTACAGGCTAAGCTCCTTCTGCATCAGTTCTTTTTTCCAAGGTGATGCTGGCCTACAAGCACCAGGGAGTATCCCCTCTCCACGTTGTGCATTCCAGGGCAAGGCCTCTTCCAGCTTGCCTGCCCATTTCTTTATGGCCATCTTTCTCACTGACATGTCCATCAAGGTTGGGCTCCATTCACCCCAGGCGTCTACCTCCCAAAATCCTCTTCACCAGTAAGGATCCTCTTAGCTCTCAGTTTCCTACACATTGCACATGATGGGCAGTATTTGTCTTCTGTAATGCGCCATAAACTGCCATCTTTTTCTTTGTGGTTCTCTTTAACCTTTCCGATTTAGACATCTTCCCCACATTTGCATCCGTTCTGTCATGCAGGGAACAACCCTGCTCACAGCTCCACTTGAAATGATTGCCAAGATACCACCACTGTGCAAATTTTAATTATGGCACACAAGATGAGATTGTAGAAAACAAGGGAACAATTTTATTAGCAGGTGGGAAATATATGTAGATGCAGGTTGAAAGGGATATAATGGGGCAATAGTAAAATTTAGCAAGCACTGCAGCTTCTAGCTAGGTTGCTCAAGACACACATAGCCCCAGCTATTATAAACAGATAACAGATATACACCAGGTAGCTTTACAAGCAGAATGTAATCACAGCTACACTACACTTACAACCTCACTGGCTGCTGCTACTCGGGCCACATGGCTACAGTGTTTTGGGTAATGAGACTTATGCTATACCCCAACGTGTGCACAAACCGGTATAAGACTCATGATGCTAATAAGTGGAATCCAGTCTACTCCTAGGAGCTCAATGCTGTGATGCTTGTCAGTCAGCACTTCTCCTTGCAGGGCAAGGGGGACCTGTCCCTTCTGTTTCTCAGTCCCAGGGTCTATTGAGTCCTTCAGAGTTCAACTCTGGTCCTGTTGAAAATTACCGACCACAAAAACTTCTCCATCCGGTTGCTACCTGACTACTATGTTTCCTTCAGAACTGTTGTTCCCGGATACTTCTCAGGCAGCATCTGCACTCTCACCCACCCTCAGCTCTTCTCCCACTTAATTTCTGCTTCCCGCACTTTTTCAATCTAACTGCACAATTCCAAGGGGTGGCGCTGACTCTTCCAGCTATTCCACAACACACAGCATGCAGGGGAGCGCCCTCTCTTAAAATCATAGCGTGCTCAAACCATTCGTGGGGCGACACCCCTACATTGATACAGTTGAATACAAGGATGGCTCACTCCTACCCAATTCAGTCTGTTATTATGAAGTTTTACACAGCAGGCATGATTATGTGACCGGATCCTGCCTGCTATGCAGAGCTTCAGTTCACGCCACACAAGTGGACAGAGCAAATCAGTTCATTTTAGGGAACGCTGCTAGGTGAGAAGTAGTGATGAGTGAGTATGCTCTGCGCTACTCGGTACTCGCACGAGTATCACTGTACTTGGGCTACTCGGCGAGCACCGAGTAATCTCGCGATACTCGTGCTGTGCTCGTGGTCCTCATCCCTGCATGTTGGCGCTCTTTAGAGAGCCAGTCCACATGCAGGGATTGGCTGGCAGACCACTGCAATGCCACAGCCCTGTTAGTTGTGGCATTGCAGTGATTGGACGGCCCGCACAGCGTGACCGAGCCATTATAAGACCCGGCCATGATGTGCTCTGCACACAGCCATCCACACAGTGAGTGTAGGGAGAGTGTCTGCTGCTGCTTAGGGACAGATTTGCGGCCCTCATAGGTAGATCCGGAGCAGGGCTGCAAACTGCTGCTGACCACAACAGTCCTTCTCAGGACTAATCTAGGAGGATGTAGGCAGGGTGATCCTGATCGGAGTCCAAGCTTTCCAGTGACCAGAACAGTCCTCAGGAGACTGTTGTACTTGACTAGCTGTATACAGGCAGGATCTAAAATCCAGCTTTCCTGTGACCAGAACAGTCACCAGACTGTTAAAATTGACTACCTGTATACAGGCAGGGTCTAAATCCAGCTTTCCTGTGACCAGAACAGTCACCAGACTGTTAAAATCGACTAGCTGTATACAGGCAGGGTCTAAAATCCAGCTTTCCTGTGACCAGAACAGTCACCAGACTGTTAAAATTGACTACCTGTATACAGGCAGGGTCTAAAATCCAGCTTTCCTGTGACCAGAACAGTCACCAGACTGTTAAAATCGACTAGCTGTATACAGGCAGGGTCTAAAATCCAGCTTTCCTGTGACCAGAACAGTCACCAGACTGTTGTACTTGACTAGCTGTATACAGGCAGGGTCTAAAATCCAGCTTTCCTGTGACCAGAATAGTCACCAGACTGTTAAAATTGACTAGCTGTATACAGGCAGCATCTAAAATCCAGCTTTCCTGTGACCAGAACAGTCACCAGACAGTCAAAATTGACTAGCTGTATACAGGCAGGGTCTAAAAGCCAGCTTTCCTGTGACCAGAACAGTCACCAGACTGTTGTACTTGACTAGCTGTATACAGGCAGGGTCTAAAATCCAGCTTTCCTGTGACCAGAACAGTCACCAGACTGTTGTACTTGACTAGCTGTATACAGGCAGGGTCTAAAATCCAGCTTTCCTGTGACCAGAACAGTCACCAGACTGTCAAAATTGACTAGCTGTATACAGGCAGGGTCTAAAATCCAGCTTTCCTGTGACCAGAACAGTCACCAGACTGTTGTACTTGACTAGCTGTATACAGACAGGATCTAAAATCCAGCTTTCCTGTGACCATAACAGTCACCAGACTGTCAAAATTGACTAGCTGTATACAGGCAGGGTCTAAAATCCAGCTTTTCTGTGACCAGAACAGTCACCAGACTGTTAAAATTGACTAGCTGCATACAGGCAGAGTCTAAAATCCAGCTTTCCTGTGACCAGAACAGTCACCAGACTGTTGTACTTGACTAGCTGTATTCAGGCAGGGTCTAAAATCCAGCTTTCCTGTGACCAGAACAGTCACTAGACTGTTGTACTTGACTAGCTGTATACAGGCAGGGTCTAAAATCCAGCTTTCCTGTGACCAGAACAGTCACCAGACTGTTGTAGCTGTATACAGGAAAAATGCTCAAGGGCGTTGGCAAGGGACAAGGAAGTGGACGTGATGGTGGTGCAGGCAGAGGCCGAGGTCGTGTGCAAGCAATATTTTCGCAACAACAAAGTGGCACATCTACTCGCTAGCACGTCCTGTCCCAAATTCTTGGGGCCCGCAGCAGTACACCGCTCTTGAACCAAGGCCAGTGTCAACAGGTTGTTACTTAGATAGCAGATAATGCTTCAAGTCAGATGGGCACCTCCACAAACACCCTGTCTTCCACACGGTCAAGTGTCAGTAGCCGTGATACTGCACCGCACATTTCCCAACCTGATCCTCCTTCCTACCACCAGGCCTAGTACACGTCCACAGACATTACTGATCCCACACTAGACACTCGGAAGAGCTGTTCACGTATCCATTCGCAGAATCTGGCCTCTCGCCAGCTCCTGTTGAAGTGGGTGATGAGATGGTATGTACAGATGCCCAAATATTTGAGCAGCCACGTTCTCACGAAGGGAACCTTGGCAACGTGTCTCAACAAGGGGTGGACGATGATGAGACACAATTGCCAGGAAGTCAGGAGGAGGATCAGGGTGCGGAAGAGGAAGACGACGTGGAGGATGATCCAGTAGCTGACCCAACCTGGCAGGAGGATATGCAGGCGAGGACAGCAGTGCACAGGGGGAGGGAGGCGTAGCATCCCAACAGGCAGTAAGAAGCAGGGTCATGTCCGCTGGCAGAAGGCTGGCAACCATTCCCCGGAACAACAACACGACACAAGGTGCCTGTGCAAATGTTAGGTCTTCCCGAGTCTGGCAGTTTTTTAAGTTGGCTCCAGATGACTCTAAAAAGGCCATTTGCAACACCTGCCATGCCAGCATCAGCAGGGGTACGAAAACTAGCAACCTGACCACCACCAGCATGATCAGGCACATGTCAGCCAAGCACCCGACTTTGTGGGAAGTACAACCGAGTCGAGGAGGGGTGCTTGCTGATGTCACTGCTACGTCTTCGCGTGTTGTGCGTGCGAGCCAATCCCCTGTCCATGTTGGCCGCGAACAAGCCTCCGGCCCTGCACCTGACGTTGTCCACGCACAAATAACACTACCATCAAGCATCGTCCTTGTCCCAGCGCAGCGTTCAATTATCCATTCAGCAAACCTTTGAACGCAGGCGCAAATACGCTGCCAACGCCCCACATGCCACAGTCCTAAATTATCAAATTTTGCGACTGCTTGCGCTAGAAATGTTACCTTTCCGGCTGGTGGAGACTGAAGCATTCCGCGACCGATGGTGGCTGTGTCCCACGTTACTCGGTCCCCAGCCGCCACTATTTCTCCAGATGTGCTGTCCCCACATTGCATAACCACGTGTCACAAAGCATCACACGTGCCCTGAACAACGCTGTTTCAGCCAAAGTCCACCTAACCACAGACACGTGGACAAATGCTTGTGGGCAAGGCCGCTACATCTCCTTGACGGCACACTGGGTTAATATTGTGGAAGCTGGGACCCAGTCTGAACGAGGGATGGAACACGTCCTTCCCACACCAAGGATTGCAGGCCCTACCTCAGTCATGGTTTCACCCAGACTCTACAGCTCCGGAATGTCATGCTCCTCAGCCTCCTCCTCCTCCTCCTGCGCATCCTCATCCACTTTAACCTCCACACCAGTCCCAAGCTGGAAGCACTGTAGCACTGCCTCTGCGAAGCGGCAACAGGCTGTGCTGAAGCTAATATGCATAGGTGACAAACCGCACAAAGCAGAAGAGGTGTGGACAGCTCTGAAACAGCAGGCAGATCACTGGCTCACACCTCTGAACCTAAAGCCAGGAAAGGTCGTGTGTGACAATGGCTGGAACCTGGTGGCAGCTTTGAGGCGAGGCCAGCTGACGCATGTTCCCTGCGTGGCCCATGTGCTCAACCTGGTTGGTCAGCGGTTTATAAAGTCATACCCAGAGTTGTCTGATCTGCTGGTAAATGTTCGCCGCTGTCTGCACATTTTCGCAAGTCACCTGCTGCTTCAGCCGGCCTTGCCGGCTTTCAGCGCCGTTTGCGTCTTCCGGCCCACAGACTGGTGTGTGATGTCCCCACGCGTTGGAATTCAACTCTGCACATGTTGGTCAGGATATGTGAGCAGAAGAAGGCAGTTGTTGACTACCTGCATCACCTAAGCCGTCGGGAAATGGGTCAAACTCCACACATAACACCTGAGGAGTGGAGATGGATGTCGGACCTATGTACCGTCCTCCAAAACTTTGAGGACTCCACCAAGATGGTGAGCGGCGATGACGCCATTATTAGCGTCACCATACCGCTACTCTGCCTTCTAAAACGGTCTCTGCTGAAAAACAAAGAGGATGCGTTGCAGGCGGAGCACGATGAGTTTGAGCAAGAAACAGTAGTGGGTGTGGGTGATAACACACAGCCCTGCCTTATCTCATCACAACGTGCAGTGGAGGACTATGACGAGGAGGAGGAGGATGAAGACATGGAGCAACTCTCTGGCCAGATTGAGGATATGACATGCACACCAGTCATACCCTCGCTTCAGCGTGGCTGGCCAGAGGACAGGGGAGGTGAGGAGGAGGAAGAGGAGGAGGACAGCATGTTCAATCATCGTGTTGGTCTGGATACTGAAGTGATGGCTGTTAAGAGTCTGGCACACATGGCTGACTTTATGGTAAGCTGCCTTACTCGTGACCCTCGCGTTCAGAACATCCTGGCCGACAATCAGTACTGGTTGGCAACACTCTTAGACCCACGCTACAAGGAGAACTTTATGTCTCTCATTCCTGAGGCGGAGAGGTCAGCCAAAATGCAGCAGTTCCAGAAGGCCATAGTCACGGAAGTAGGCAAAGCATTCCCCTCTCAAAACGCAAGCGCCATAGGTCAGGAATCGGTGGACAACCAAGGCGTACGGCCGAGAGGGGCACAAGTCCAATCCGCCAGAGGTAGGGGAACAGTCTTTACGATGTGGGACAGTTTTCTCAGCCCCTCACGTGCCACAGCCCCTGAGGTGCGGGGTAGTGCCCCAAGAAATGCTAAGTTTGGCCAGATGCTGAAGGAGTACCTTGCAGATCGAACAACTGTACTCCGACATTCCTTTGTGCCTTACAATTATTGGGTCTCCAAGCTGGACACGTGGCATGAATTGGCTCTCTACGCCTTGGAAGTCCTGGCCTGCCCTGCCGCTAGCGTTTTGTCAGAGCGTGTTTTCAGTGCCGCAAGTGGAATTATTACTGATAAACGCACCCGCCTGTCAACTGAAAATGCTGACAGGCTGACTCTGATCAAGATGAACAAGGGTTTGATTGGGCCAGACTTCACCATACCACCATCAAATCACAGCGGAATTTAAATTTTGTTATGGGAATTTGCCATGTACCTACACTCACCCATGGGTACACACTTCTGGACTGTGGCTAATCGCTGGAGTGCTCCTCCTTCTCCTCATGTGCCACCATGATGACCGTTACAATAGTTAGGCTGTTGTTTCAGGTATACCCCCAGTGGTAAATTTTTTCACCCATTCTTTTAGAATGGGCATTACAACGACAGGAGACCCGCTCCTTTTCAATGGGAAAAATGTTTTGAGGCCCTCATGCACATCTCTATCCAGGGACAATGTGGAGCCTCCCAATTTTTGGCTGCCCTGCCAAAGGGCTATACTCCAATACACCCACTTCAGGTTTACAGGCCCTAATGCACGTCTCTATCCAGGGACAATGTGAAGCTCTCAATTTTTGGCTGCCCTGCCAAAGGGCTATACTCCAATACACCCACTTCAGGTTTACAGGCCCTCCTGCACGTCTCTATCAAGGGACAATGTGGAGCCTCTCAATTTTTGGCTGCCCTGCCAAAGGGCTATACTCCAATACACCCACTTCAGGTTTACAGACCCTACTGCACGTCTCTATCCAGGGACAATGTGGAGCCTCCCAATTTTTGGCTGCCCTGCCAAAGGGCTATACTCCAATACACCCACTTCAGGTTTACAGGCCCTACTGCATGTCTCTATCCAGGGACAATGTGGAGCCTCCCAATTTTTGGCTGCCCTGCCAAAGGGCTATACTCCAATACACCCACTTCAGGTTTACAGGCCCTACTGCAGGTCTCTATGCAGGGACAATATGGAGCCTCCCAATTTTTGGCTGCCCTGCCAAAGGGCTATACTACAATACACCCACTTCCTTATAATGGGCACTTCAGGTTTACAGGCCCTCATGCACGTCTCTATCCAGGGGCATTGGTGAACCTCCCAATTTTGGACTGCCCTGGCAAAGGAAATTACTACAATAGACCCACTTCCTGAAAATGGGCACATTATGTCAAGAGGCCTTCATGTACGTCTCTTCTCAGGGACATCGGAGTTCCGCACAATGTTTTCATGTAAAATCTTTCATGTAATCACAAAAAGTAACATACACCAGCTGTATCTCACTATTGGGTATGTGCCCTTAACATTTCCACCCTGAATATTCATTTTGGTGTCATTTTGGAAGGTTTTCTGGTGACTCCGTAAAATTGGTGTGGGTCTTCCCCATGGTGTTGCCATGTCATTTGAGCACTCTTCTGAGACTTGTGTGACATTTTTAGGGTTTCTACATGCTGCCGGCAGTCATTTCATAAAAATACTCGGGTCTCCCATAGGATAACATTGGGCTCGGTGCTCGAGCCGAGTACACGAGTATCTTGGGATGCTCGGCCCCAGCTTCGAGCACCCGAGCATTTTAGTTCTCGCTCATCACTAGTGAGAAGTTGATAATTTATTTTTAGTTTTTTCAATTATTCTGTCAGTGAGTACTTGTGGAGTCTAAAGTAGCATCATAATATGTATAGGGTCTGTGGGTCCATCATACTGTGTATAAGGGTTTTTTGGGGCCATTATACTGTGTATAGGGGACTGTGGGTGCATCATATTGTTTGAGACTAGATAGGGGATATGGCATGAATTAATAAAGTACTGGACACCTATTTTGTACCTACACTTGGGTAAAGCTATAAATGAGATTATACGAGTCCAATATCCACAGAAATAGAGGACTGTGAAGATATGTCCTAATTTGTTTGCTTTGTGGTATTTTAAAGAAAAAAAAACATATTTACAATTGCTATGTCCATAAAAGTCCATAAAAGTCAAATCGATAAAGATAAAAAATTATTTTAATATAATTATTTTAACCATCAATGTTGATAAATAAAGAGTCAAAACTCAAGATCTGCTTTTTTTGTCATTGCACTCCCCACAAAAAAATTCAATAAAAATGATCATCATATGTAAAAAAAAGTCCCTATATAGAAAAAATAAAAACCTTCATAAGCACTGTTTAAAGAGGGCCTGTCACTCCCCTGGTGCTTTCAAAAGTGACAGCACCACTGAATGCAGCGTGTATGCTGCATTCAGGAAGCTGTGTACTAAGGTCTAGCCACGAAAAAAACACTTTGCTAATTTTCAGTTAAGGGTCCTGTGGTCAGGTCTGATTAAGAGGTCCTTGCTGTTGGCGCAATCCTGCCTGCCTCCTCCTTGTGTGTTCTGCCCCTACTATGTGCTTGCTGCCACCTCCTCTCCTTCTGGGTCTGCCCTCATCTTCTGCTCCTGCTCCTTGTGACATCAGGCAGGTGCACAGCGCTTTGGTGAGTGGGGCCCGGCGGCTGTATGCAGCATAAGCATTAGCAGGACGGCCTCTGGTGTGAGGTCTGCGCCTTACAGTCGCCGGGCCCAGCTCAACCCAAGCGCTGTGCGCCTGTGTGACGTCAACAGGAGCAGGAGCAGATCCAGAAGAAGAGGAGGTGGAGGCAGACACACAGAGGAGGCAGAACACACAAGGAGAGGGCAGGGAGGACTGTGCCAGCGGCGAGGACCTCTTAATCAGACCCGACCCTTGGGACCTCTTAACTGTAACGTTTGCAAAGTGTTTTTTTCGGGGGTATAGGGGGCTACAGCCTTAGCACACAGCTTCCCTGAATGCAGCATGCATGCTGCATTCAGTGGTGCTGTCACTTTTGAAAGCACCAGGTGGGTGACATACTCTCTTATTGACCTCAAAAATAATGTTATTATGTCATTTTTTCCGCATAATGATTATGGAAAACAGAACCCAAAACCCATGTCAGAAGTGCTTTATTCACTTTTTTATTATACTTGGAATTTTTTTCCCATATTTTTAATAGATGCTAATGTGAGTGGTATCATTCAAAACTACTTTATTGTGGTGTAATGGGTGTCATGTAGGTGGACATACTTGTCTACATAGAGCATTGCTTTGTTAAGTGGTAGAAAATTGCCATGGTGTATACCTCTTTGTAAATGAGTTCCATAAGTCCCCAAACTCCCTGATTGTAGTGCAGGTTTATCTCTGATTCTATGATTGATTGTGTAACCATACCCGAACCTGGTAAATCCCCGGATTCCCCAGCAAAATTCAGACTATCTCACTGTTAAATCTAGACCTTAATCTTTATACCAAGATAATACCCATAAGACTGCTACACAGTAGACTTCCTTCTCTCCCTAGTTCCAAGAGAACAGATCTATTTTGTCAAAAATTGTCAGGCATGTGATGGTACCCGTCACTTTATCAATACCAATTCCAGTGCGGAGAGGACCAAAATGACTTCTCTGGTCTTTTCTTTGGATGCAAGGAAGCTGTTTGATAAAGTCCACTGGGGGTTTCTGAGAGAAGTTATGAGGAAATTTGGATTTGCAGGCTTAGCAATGCACTGTACTCCTGCCCCTCTGCTCATTTATAATCTTTTGGAGCTCTTTCTTATGTATTTTCCATCACCAATGGGACAAGGAAGGGGAGCCCTCTTTTACCTTTAATCTTTACTCTTGTGATGAGCTCTTTGCTCAAACCATTCATTCATCCTCAGACGTAGTAGGTATCCAGACTGGTTCAACGGAACATTGAATATACATGCTATATGCTGTTGATGTGACCCTCAACTTTACTAAACCATCTACCTCCCTAACAAACATAGCCCATATTATAGATGAATTCAGTGTGTTGAGCTACTATAAAGTTAATACTATCAAGTCACATATATTAGCAATTGACGCCACAGAAATCCTTAAAGCCTCATTGCAGCAGTCCTTTACTTTCAGCGGGATGGTGGCAGAATTCCATATCTGTGGATCCTTTTAGCATTTCCGATGTCTAGATTAGTATCCATCAATTATGTGAAGCTGATCACCGCCGGCCAAAAGGACACACATTCCTATTTAAGATTCCCTATATTATTTATTATTATTATTATTATTATTATTATTATTTTACAGAGCACCATTGATTCCATGGCGCCTATGTCTCCTTCCAAAAAATACTCTACTATTTTCCCAATCTCCCCACACATGTTCCTGATAAAATTATAAACCAACCTCAATCTATAATAATGAAAAAAGGGATAGAGTATGTGGTAAGCGCTAGGGAATAAGTACAGCTCCACGGCCAGTAGTAAATTACCTTTAGGCTTTAATCAAAATGTGTGCAGCACGCGGGTCCATTAACCACGATGCATTTCAACGCAGTATGCGTCTTTCTCAATCTATAATAATGTCATTTAACTGGAACAGCAGCAGATCTAGAGTATCAAAGAAAATGCTTTTTTTCTACCGATAGAGAGCGTAGGACTGGGTTGCCTCAATCTACAAAATTACTATAAAGCTTATATTCTAGACCAAATCAAAGGTTGGTGCGCAGAAGATACCTCCGAACTATGGGTAGAGCTAGAGGTTCAAATCACAAATTTCCTAAAGATGTCCACTCTCCTCTGGGTGGCAAAGACACTATTCCTTCTTTTCCTACCATCCAAGCAGCTGTGAAACTTTGGAATAACCTTTTTTGGTTAATGTTGACAAATATGGGATAAATATTAGGGATCTATTTTTAAATTAGGCACTTTATCAATACCCTACCGAACTACACACTAGTCTTTTTAAAAGGTAGATCAAAATCCTACTCAGCTATTTCCCTTAATGGCAACCCTTCTCCCCCCTCCATTTGCTGCCAAATGGGAGGGTGACCTGGTACAGTCTTTCTGATGGTAAGAATGGCAATTTGCATACCAAATCACAAAGAAACTTCACACTGTATTACCCACTTGGACTTTTCGTGAAAAATCTTATACTGTTGATGGTACTTTACCCTGTATAGGTCCAATAAGATAACTCCACAAAATTCTCCAAGTTGCTGAAGATGTACAACTAATGTCAGCACTTTATTCCATAATTGGTGGTCCTGCCCAATCGTTAGCACATTTTGGGAGCAAGTTTACTCTTTAATTAAAATGGTGGTGGGATATGATGCCCTTGATCTCCTGCTATAGTTTTACTATCTATTGGCTTACATAAGGTAGCCTTTCAGGAGTCTTTCATATATTAACAGTGGTCATGACGGCTATCGCTGCACAGTGGAAAAGCCCTGGCATCCAACATAAACACCATGTTCCAAATTGTTATGCAAATTGGTATCACAGGGTTTTTTTTTTTGTTTTTTTGTCAATGAAACCCATTGATGGAATTGTGTCTCAGGGTTCTTTGGATCACTGAAATCGATCTCAGATACCTGTGATAATTACCGTATATACTCGTGTATAAGCCGACCCCCCTACTTTTGCCCCCAAAACCTGGGAAAAGCTATTGACTCGTGTATAAGCCGAGGGTGGACCCCAGCACAGGTATACAGCCCCCAGCAGTGTGGTATACAGCAGCAGCCCCAGTGGTATATACAGCAGCAGCCCCAGTGGTAGTATACAGCAGCCCCAGAGGTATATACAACAGCCCCAGTGGTAGTATACAGCAGCAGCCCCAGTGGTAGTATACAGCAGCAGCCCCAGTGGTATATACAGCAGCAGCCCCAGTGGTAGTATACAGCAGCCCCAGAGGTATATACAGCAGCCCCAGTGGTAGTATACAGCATCCCTTAGGTAGTATACAGCAGCCCCAGAGGTATATACAGCCCCAGAGGTATATACAGCCCCAGAGGTATATACAGCAGCCCCAGTGGTAGTATACAGCAGCCCTTAGGTAGTATACAGCAGCCCCAGAGGTATATACAGCCCCAGAGGTATATACAGCCCAGAGGTATATACAGCAGCCCCCCCATATCAGTATACAGCCCCCCCTTGGGTAGCAATCCTGTAAAGAAAGAGGTTAGTATACTTATCCCTCCGCTGTCCCGCTGCCGCTGTCCCACCGCCGCCATCGCGCTCTTCCGTCTTCATCCAGCGTCTTCCGTCTTCTTCCGGTTTCCTCCTCTGGCGCGCAGACAATGACGTCATTGCCTGCGCCCACCGGAGGAAGCCGGAAGAAGACGGAAGACACTGGATGAAGACGGAAGAGCGCGATGGCGGCGGCGGGACAGCGGAGGGATAAGTATACTAATCTCTTCCTTTACAGGATTGCTACCCAAGGGGGGGCCTGTATACTGATATGGAGGGGGGCACTGTATACTGTATACATTGTATACAGTATACAGTGACTCGCGTATAAGCCGAGGGGGGACTTTTCAGCCCAATTTTTGGGCTGAAAAACTCGGCTTATACGCGAGTATATACGGTAGTTTGAAAGGTGAGCCCAATAAAAGGAAAACTGGGTGTTCCACAATATTAAGCAGGTCACAGTTTTCAAGTAACATAACATGGGAGAGAAAAAGGTTCTCTCTGCTGCCAAAAAGCAACATATAGTGCAATGTATTGGACAACGGGTGAAAACATTAGATATTGCATGAAAGCTTAAGTGTGATCATCGTACTTTGAAGAGATTTGTGGCTGATTCTGAGCACAGACGTGTTCGTGCGGATAAAGGTAGAATGAGGAAGGTTTCTTCTAGGCAAATTCATCGGATTAAGAGTGCCGCTGCTAAAAATGCCTTACAAACTAGCATATTTGAAGCTGCTGGTGCCTCTGGAGTCCCTCGAACCTCAAGGTGTAGGATCCTTCAAATGCTTGCTGTGATGCATAAACCCACCCCTAAATAGTGCTCACAAGCAGAAATGGTTGCAGTGGCCCCAGACATACATGAAGACTAATTTTCAAACAGTCTTGTTTACTGATGAGTGCTGGGCAACCCTGGGTGGTCCAGATGGATGGAGTAGTGGATGGTTGGTGGATGGCCACCATGTCCAACAAGGCTGCATTGTCAGCAAGGAGGTGAAGGAGTCATGTTTTGGGCTGGAATCATTTGGAAACAGCTGGTAGGCCCCTTTAAGGTTCCTGAAGGTGTGAAAATGACCTCTGCAAAGTATATAGAGCTTCTGACAGAACTTTCTTCTATGGTTCAATAAGCAAAAATGTGCCTTCAGGAGCAAAATCATCTTCATGCATGATAATGCATCATTGCATGCTGCAAAGAATACCTCTGTGACATTGGCTGCTATGGCATAAAAGGAGATAAACTCATGGTGTGGCCACCATCTTCCCCTGACCTCAACCCTAGAGAGAACCTTTGTAGTATAACCAAGCAAAACATCTATGAGGGTGGGAGGCAGTTCACATCAAAACAGCAGCTCTGGGAGGCTATTCTGACATCATGCAAATAATTACAAGCAGAAACTCTCCAGAAACTCACAAGTTCAATGGATGCAAGACTTGTGAAGGTGATATCAAAGAAGGGTTCCTATGTTAACATGTAACTTGGCCTATTAGGATGTTTTGGAGTTAAATAGCTTTTTATTGCTATTTTAATGCTGCAAATTCAACAAATGAGCATTTTCAGTTCTTTCAAACATATCAAATGTTTAGAAACTCTACTGTGCCTAATAATTTGGAACAGGGCATTTAGAGATTTTTTTAAATTTTGAAGATTATACTGTTATCATTGGGAGGTTTCTTCAATAAACTTCGATGTATAGTCTAACGGGTGATGACTTTTATTACACTGACTGTCATTTTCACCGACCATTTAAGAAGATCAGAGAGAAAGAACATTTGCATAATAATTTGGAACATGGTGTATCAAAAGGTATTAACAAAATGCATAATATCTGTGTTATGTGTTAAACTCACTTGACCACTTTAAATCAAGACAGGTAAGATGATTTGAGTATGCTAAGTATACATGTGAAGGAAAGAAGAGAATACGACCATGTGTGGGTAGCTAATCTTTTCACATCTCCCCTCACCTTTATTCATCCTACTTTTTCATTTTCCTTTTGGACCTTGAAGGAGAAACACCCAATAGTCCTTTCTAATCGCTATCTTGATAAGATATGTGGTAAACGAATTCACCTTACGGTTCCTATGTTACCAACCCTTTGAATACTCCTTTGTTTCCCCTTATTTTACCTACCTCTCTTCTTTAAGAAAAGTTTAATACAGGTGTGTGAAGTTGTTTGTAAAGGCATATGACTGAAGACTGAGTTGTACATTCTAACGTTTACTGCATCTCAGCTGTAAAATACCTTGTATAATTGTATGGTGACTTTGTTGGCATGATTTTTATATTGTTTTTTTTTTTAAGTGTTTTTAGTTTATTTTTTAGTCAAAATTATGGAGAAAGAAAAGCCATGACTTCAGTTTGTGGCTTTTTTTGGTGGCAGCTAACAATGAAGGAGAACTAGAAACATAAAGTCAAAAGTAGTAGTTTACATGCTTCCTAAGTAAAGAACTTTTAAAATGTTACAATAAGTTCGGACTGGAATACGTGATCTTGGAAAAGCTAGAACAGGTTTGGAGATACAGAGTGAAAAGTGGTAATTGGGGATCTAAAAATGGAAAGCCAGAAGAAGAGAAGGGCTTCAGTTTCAAGTAAAGACTTGGACATTTATAGGTAGAGTGTCATTAGCTCAAGGAACTTTAAGAGAAGAGTGCATTGTGCAGAAACTAAACGCTAGTAAGGCAGCCAATGTGTATCTTCATGTATTTAAACCTAAATAAAATGTTTGTAGTGAAAATACACTTCCAGGAATCACGTTAGCAAACGCTTCATATAAGGTATGGCTTTTTAATAGTTGTCCATTAGATTTACAAGTCTCTTCTTCATAGGCACTGTCCCTGACCAGAAGTAGCAGGCAGCAAATAATAATATGCACTTCAAGAGGACCAATACAGCTGTTAGATATCAACACCTTCCTTGGCAGAGACTTGAAAGCTTATGGCAAAATACCTACCATTCAGGGAGTCATAAATTTGAGTATGAAAGTCCTATCCTGTTATAGATGATAATTAATATGTTTCCAAACTGTGCAGAGTGTCTAATATCAAGTGAGTTTTAAGTTGTTCTCTGGAACGACAGCAGAATCCCAGGCAGCTCATTCAGCGGATCCATTGAGTGAAGTGCACCTGGAAAAGCACAGCGTGGAACACTGACACTTTCAGTTCTCTCTTTAACGTCAAGTCATCTAGTTTTTTACTAAATATGACCTTTTACACAACTAATAAGCCTATTGCTACAGTTCCTTTTTTTTTTAAAGATTTTTTAGTTTGTAGTTGTTTTTTGTAGACATTATCAAAGTAATGTCATTCCATAATTTGTTTATATTTTCTCATTTTTCATAATTTTGAATATTTTTTTTTAATTATACAACAGATTAGCCTTAGATTTTTTCTGTTGTCAATGGACCTTTAAGTTAAAGAACAGAGAATTAGGAACACAGAGCTATGCCCTTTAGGAACTCTACCTCATATTGGTAGTGAGTTTGTGAAAACTGAGTTTTTTTATTCAAAGAATATGTTAAGGGTGTGCTAACACTAAGCCAACAATTCCTCAAGACCTGTGATGTTCACTCTGTTCTTGATGAGAAAGTGAGATGGAGTCAGATGCTCCTGATTCATTACGTGGTGCACTCCAGGGACTGAAGTAAGAATTCTGGCATAAGGTATGCTACAGCTCATCATGAATTAGAATTTTACCCCAGCTCTGTCTATTTTGGTGGAGCTGTACAAAACTAATAGGAAAACAGCAAAGTTCTCAACATTTTTGCACCACTCCAGGAAATTTTGACAGCCACTAGTGCATCTCAATGAATTAGAATATCATCAAAATTCAATGTCATATTGCCATGTTTCAGGGCATTTCTGGGAGCCCTGAAACACATTAACTAATAAATCTGTATTATATTCACACTTTGTTGTCTCCTGAAATACGGCAGCATGGTTTCTTAACCTTTCATCCTCCCTACTTTAATTTTCTGAGATAATGACCTTTGGGCTTTCATTGGCTGTAAACCATAGTCATCAATATTAACAGAAAAAAAACACTCCACTATAGAAGGTCACCAAAAAAGTCTTAGTGTGAACATATCTCAGGTGTACTAGTGCATCTCAATGAATTAGAATATCATCGAAAAGTTAATTTATTTCAGTCAACATGTTTCATGGTTCTCAGAAACGCCCTGAAACATGACAATATTACATTGATTTTATTATTACATTCTAATTCATTGAGATGCACTATTATGTACACACAATGTTTTTAAGCTGTCATTCTTTGGGTGGTTTTGCAATGGCGCATTTTCGTTTTTGTACTTTTTAAACTATAAAAGATGAAAAACATTTTTTTGTGTCAAAAATCCAAAGGAAATGTGTCACCTTTATCAAAATGCCTTTTAGAGATAATTTCATCTTTTGGTTAAATCATTGTTTATTTGATTTTTATTACATGTCATTTCACAAGAATATGTGTACGGTAATAATATTAAAGAAAAGAGAAACAAGAAAAACTCTAGTTATACAGAGATGATAAATGGTTTTACAACAAATAATCTTACACTAGGATCAAACCTCGCGTTTTCCTTGAAACAGAGATGTCAAAAGGGTCTCTTGGGACAGAAGACATCCCAGGTAAGACCACATATGCGGGGTGCAAGATTCCTATCAAATTTTCTCAGAATAAGAAAATATGTATCTCATGTATAAGATAACACCTTCTTTATATCTCATTAAAGCAACTGTGTCCATAGTAATGGACAAAAACCATAGCACATTCACTTGTCCCTAATGGACTAAAACAAGTAAGACTAAAGAAAAAGAGAGGAGAGGAAAGTGAAGAGAAAGTTAGAGATAGGGTAGTGAGCTAAGCAAGATGTCCATTATGACAAAGATGGTATTGATGATATAACGTACAAAGCCCTTTAAATTACAACTTATGAGAGACATGTCAATACTCCCACTGGACAACCAATCCTTCAGTTCCTGTGATTCTCTGTACATAATTCAGGGTGCCCATAGAGTACAATGTCTATCCATGGCTTCCAGATCTGGAAGACCCTGTGATGCGAGCTCCTCCAATCTGCACACATCATTAAGTTCTGATATAAGTTCCTCTTTAGATGGACATCTAGTACGTTTCCACCATCTAGGAATTAGGCGTTTGGCAGCTGTCAGAAAATATCGAAGTAAATCTTTTTAAAATTTTGAAATGGACATAGATGTTCTATTTAGAAGGACAAGTTCTGCTGTAAATTCCAAGCCACAAGACAAGACTTTGTTGTATAGTGCATTTACCTCCCTCCAGAAGGGGGCAATCAGGGGGTAGCCCCACTAGATATGTAAGAAGGTACCAACGCCGACATTTGTCTGACGCCGCAGTGAATATCACGTGGACGTCCGCCGGGCATCTGTACCACCTCACCACCACCTTATAGTTCCGCTCCTGGGATAGTGCCGCAAGAGATGACTTATATGTAAAAAGATGACTTTTTTCCCACTCAGATTCGGACATGTGTACACCCAGATCCCTCTCCCATATCCCCCCTGAACCTGGAGGGCCGGGGCGCAGTATTATTAAAGTGGTCGTATAGAACACAATATAATGTGGAGATGGCATGTGGAACTTTAGACCATGCATTACAAAGTTGTTTAAATTTAGTCAATGATTGTATAATGTTCTTCTGAGGTAAGGTTTTAATATAATTTTTTAAGTCTAGCGTATGTAAACCATGCCACCCTTGGAGCGGGGCCTAGTGGATAGATCTCAGAGAGGGGTTTAGTTCCTGTGTGTGTCACATAGCCCTTGAGCATGGGATATGAAGATTTTGAGTAGTTTAAAAAGGTTGGGTCATTGGTTTCAACTGGAAAGGAGGGGTTCCCGTATATTGGAGTAAGTGGGCCCGGGTGTGTAGTTAAATGTAAAGTTTTAGTTTGGGTTATAAACGAGGTATGGATTTGGTTGACCAGAAATGAAGGGCATTTGGCGTGTATAGAGCCAGGGGACCAAATCATTGCCAGGGGAATATCATCTTCTCCACCCGCCTCCACTTCCACCCATCTCTTCCTTACCCTCGAAACAAAATAAGTATAGGATACATCTATCTATCGCTGCATAGTGGTATAGAGTCGGGTTTGGTAAGCCCATATCTCCCTGACTGATTTGTTTATGTAACAGATAAAGGGACAACCTAGGTCGGGTATGAGACCATATAAAACGGACCATCAAGGTTTTCAGCATGGAGAAAAAGGTTGCTGGCAAGCAAATGGGTACTGTCTGGTATATATATAATAAACGTGGTAGAAGGTCCATTCGAATGGAGTGGATCCTCCCTAGCCATGTTAAGGAAAGCCTTTGCCATTTGTTGAGATCTGATTAAATTTTTCATAATAAGGTAGCATAGTTGATTTCATATAATTGGTTAAGGTCTCTTGGCAGTTTAATCCAAAGATAGGTTAGTCATTCTTTATGCCAATCAAAAGTGAAATCCTGCCTTAGTATATCTACTAATCTAGGAAGCGATATGTTCAAAAGTTCAGATTTCGATGCATTAATCTCAAAATTGCTAAGATGACCAAAAATGGAGAGTTCAGATAAAACATTGGGGATGCTGATCAGTGGGTTAGAAATATATAGGAGCAGATCATCGGCGAAAAGAGCCAATTTGTGTTCCCTATCCCCCACAGCCAGTCCCCGGATGGAAGGGTTAGTATGGAGGGCGCAAGCAAGCGCCTCCATACATAGTATATACAGTAGTGGTGAGAGTGGGCACCCTTTTCGGGTACCATTCTTGATGAGAAATATCTCCGACAGAGAACCATTAATTCGGATTCTGGCTGAGGGACATGTGTATAAAGCTCTAATGCGATGAATCATAACGTCATCCAGTCCCATGTGTCAGAGCACAGCAAACATGAACCCCCAGTGCACCCTGTCAAACGCTTTCTTGGCGTCAAGGGGACAGGATGCACATGGGGACCCCCCTCCGCCTAGCAGCGTCAATAACTGCCAACGATCTGATCGTGTTGTCCCTAGCCTCCCGACCCGGGACAAAACCCATTTGATCAGCATTTATCACTTCAAGCAGGAGATGTTTCATCCTGTCCTCGATCATTTTGGCGTAAAGTTTAATATCTAAATTCATTAAAGATATTGGCCTGTAGCTTACGCATAGGGATGCATCCTTTCCTGGTTTATTTAGGACCACTACATGAGCCATCAATGCCTGTGTGGGGATTGATCCCCCTGATGTGATAGCATTACAGGCATCAAGAAAGATCGGGCCTATGAGGTCAGAGAATTGCTTATAGAATGCAGCAGTAAATCCGTCTGGTCCCGGACTCTTGCCAGATTTCAATTGTTTAAAAGTTGGGAGGCCACAGTTTTTAAGATATTCTTCTACCTTCTCGTTGAACTGATCAGGCGTAAGTGCGTCATAATGACCATTCAACAGGTAGAGGGATGAGTAAAATTGACGAAACCTTGATAGTATGTCCGAGGTCTTATGCAACAATGTTCCCTTGGTGTCTTTAATATGTGGGATAAAAGTCTGCGGATGGACGAGATACAATGTTTTGGCCAATAGTCTGCCGCACCTATTCCCCTGCATATAGTATCTGGAACGCATCCTATCACGGAAGGCTCGCCCTTTCTGATCTAGTATAGAAAGCAGTTTATGCCGTGTAGTGGACAGATCAGAGTATATTACCGGGTCTGGACTATGTTTATGTTTTGATTCTAATATGTCTATTTGAGACAAAAGGGTCTGTATCTCTTGATTACGAAGTCGTTTTAATCTTGCGCCGTGTGATACTAGAATCCCTCTTATTACGCTTTTTAGAGCTTCCCATTTTATTGGGGGAGAAGTCACGTCGGACACATGGTCAGAGATAAAGTGTCGAATTGTGGAAGTCAGGTCCGCATGACATATAGGATCTTTTAATAAATTTTCGTTTAATCGCCATGTAAATTCTTTTTTTGATTCCGGACCACTTGTAGTGAGAGAAATATAGGGACATGGTCTGACCATATGATATGCCCGATCTGCGCCCAGACCCCCCTATCCAAAAGAGAGTGGGAGATGTGAAACCTGTCAATTCTACTGTATAGCGAGTACACAGGAGAATAAAAAGTATAATCTTTAGTGTCCGGTGCAGCAAACACCAAACATCCGTCAAACGTAAGTCCTCCCAATGTTTGGCAAGGCGGTGGAGAGACGGCCCAGATAGATATGACTTACCCGACGAGACGTCCACAGATGGATTAATAGGGTAATTGCAAATGCATCCAGTTTTCTGCGAGACTGCGCCCCAAATCACTCCTGTCTCCTGTTGAGATAATAGATGTTAGCCAGCACATATATACCTGACAGCCATGATATTTTCAAGAATATATAGCGGCCTAAAGGGTCTTTTACACTTTCCAGAATTATTGGAGAACAGGTTCTATGAAGGCTATGGATACTCATCCTGACTTGGGATTCGGGTTTGGACTTTGGATCCACAACAGATAATCTCTTGTCTCGCATCTCGGTACCTTGTGTGTACGAAAGTGTGTCTCTTGTAGCATTACAGTTTGGATTTTTTGCTTGCTAAAGGAATAAAGGATCTGGCGTCTCTTTTCGGGCTTATTCAGCCCTTTAGCATTAAAGGAGCAACATGTAAAAGGCAGACATAGCATTTATGTAAATCATCAAGTGTAGAATGGATACACAATTTGCTCAGTGATGAAAGGAAAAGAAAGAAAAGAATGAAGAAGAGAGAAGAAAGAGTCAAAACCCTATATAGGGAGTTAAACATTACATAGATTTCCAAGCACTTATAGTGCTTTAAATTGTGCAAGAATGGGCAACCGATAGTGTCCAGCACTTGGGGGTTTGCGTAGAAGCCCAGAACGTGGGTTCTCCGCCCCGTCACCCCATCGTCCGCCCTTCTGGTATTAACAAAACACGGTATAGTATACCAATATTACAATACCATTGTAAATCAAAGTAAGATACCATCCAAATGAATTAATCCTCCCATTCCCGGTACCTCACGACCCAGGATAAAAATGGGGTCGGCCTAGTCTCATTAAAGACAGAGACCCGGTGGGAGGGGTGGGATCAGCAGGGAAGACAAACAACAAAGGGAAGGTGTTGTAGGAGGGATCCCAGGGAAATCCACGGACATCAGGAAGAGTATTAAATGTGGGGTCTCCAGGGAGGCCTCGTTCTAACAATCTTTACAAAGTCTCTATTAACTTTAACTCTCAATCAGAGGGACAAATTATTCCCAGGCACTCCATAGAAGTTGTCACCCCTCACACCGATATTCCTCACTGGTGGGGGACCCCCTGGGAGAGGCCTGGCGACGAGACTCCTTGCCACCTTGTGGGCGGATTCTCGGCCAGTCAGGAAGAGCAACCTCCGGGATGTCCAGGGATCTGCAAAAAGCTGGTAGGTCTCCTATTTTTCTAAAGGAGGCAGACTTTCCTCCCTTGGTGGCCACCAGTTGAAAAGGGAAGCCCCAGCGTACATTATGTCCTTTACTTTTAATATTGTCAGAAGAGGTTTAAGGCCACGTCTTTGCAGCAAAGTGCGGCGAGCCAGGTCCGGCAGGAGGATAACAGGTGTGTCTCGGAACATGATCTCCCCTTGTTGTCTGGCAGCTAGCATTATGGCCTCTTTGATGGAATAAAAATGAATCCTGCAAATGATGTTGCGGGGCCTAGCATCTGGGGATGGTCTTGGGGCCAGTGCCCTGTGGACTCTGTCCAGTTCAATATGTGGACCGTCGGGATCTCCCATGATCTGTTTAAAGAGTGATTGCACAGTCTTAGGCAGATCTACAGGAGAGATAGATTCTGGGAGCCCTCTTATTCTGACGTTATTGCGCCTATTGCGATTTTCAGAATCCTCTTGGTTATACAGTAATTCCTCAATAAGGGATGAGTGCGCTGCCAAGAGGGTTCTCTGTGCCTGTAATTGTCTAGCACATTTTCCTGTGTTTTTTCAACTTCTTCCTCTCTGGAAGTAAACTCCATTTTTAGGCTTGCACTTCAGATTTGTAAGAAGCTTCCAGCCTGCATGCAAATCTTTCTAAATCATGTTTAGTGGGAAAGTTTTTAAGATAGGCACTTATCTCATCTCTTGAAGCCCCCTCCAGCATGGCCAGTGATGAATCATCGTCCTCCTGCAGCCTCTGCAGCTCCATGAAGCGGTTGCTCCCACGGTCATCTCTCCCCGCACCACGATGTTGTTGTGGGGTCAGCGCCATCTTGAAAGCGCTCGCATCCACAGGGGGACCCGCTCTGGAGCGGAGCTAGCGGTCAATGGCGCCCTGGGAACCGACCTCCTCGCTTCCTGGGGTACCTGGGTCCTCCTGGTCTTCCCCATCTAGGTAAAGAGGTGTCTGTGGTGGTATATTTAGGGTCTCAGCGTTGCAGAGCGACAAGAGTCAGTGTCTTACCCCGCCATGCGCAAGCCACGCCTCCCATAATTTCATCTTTAACTTGCTTAACTGTTCACAAAAATAGTAATTTTGACTTGTGGTGCCCAAACCTTTACATGCCACTGTATCACATAAAATCCAAATAAAATACATTTCAGTTTGTGGGCGTAAAATGAAACAACGTGGAAAAAAATCATTGGGTATGAAAACTGTTTCAAGGCATGCAATCTATTTCTACTCATTATCTAGGGAACTAGCTTTCTACCTTATGGAGAGGAATCTGCCTGCCGCCATAAGGAGAGAGATAAGCTGATAAGGCAAGAAATGTGGCAGCGATATTGCGACGTGGAAATATCGCTGCCACATTTCCACTCAATTGCCTCCTTATTGCGGCGTGTAAAACGGGTATTTGGCGGCATTATGTCGCCTTGCTCCGGTCGCCTGGTTTTAGAGCACTGCTCTAAAATCGAAACCAGGCGACATTGGTTTTATCACCGCCAAATTCCCTATTTACATGCCGCAATAAGGAGGCAATTTGGCGCCGATCATTCCAGCGAGAAATATCTCCGCCAAAAATGTCTCCCGTGGTTGTGGCGTGAGAAGGTACCCTTATAGCTGTAATGCTCCTCTGGGAAATATGCAAATTGTCACTTTAGTGAGGAAGTGGGCTCATGATATCATGATACACTGACCTTTTGAAATTTTATGTGCAAAAAAATTGTTCTTCACCATCTTCTAATACATGGAGACATTATGAAGAACTCAGAGTGCCAAATTCCTACACTCGCTAGATAATCATTTTTATGTGTTTGGAGACAGCCTTAAGCCCACTGGGATCTGTGCTGAGAGGGAAGAACACAGGAGAAGGAAGACAGGTGAGCAAACATAATCTTTGTACTTGATGTGGCAAGTAACAGGTGTGGCAATATGGAAATCATACCTGAAACCAGATAAAAGGGGAGATGTTGACTCACTCTTTGCATTGTCTGTTTGTGTGTGCTAATTGTTGATTAATATCAACAATCTCAAGTTGACAAGTCCATAACCAGAGATCTTGATGTTCCTTTGTCCACAGTGTTGTATTATAGTGTGCAACATAATCAAGAAGTGTACAACTCGTGGTATTGTAGCTAATCTCCCTGGATGTGAACATCAGGGAAAAGGGATAAAAGGCTGAAATGCAGGATAATCCTTATAAAGGATATGCAGTCACAGTTAAGTTAAAAAATTCAATCTGTTTTGGAGGCTCAGGGTGCATCAGTGTCAGCACAAACTATCCATCAACATTTAAATGAAATGAAGGAGACCCAGGAGGACCCCATTTCTGACACAAACACATTAAAAAGTTAGACTGCCGTCTGCCAAAATGTACATCAGTAAGCTAAATTCCTTCTGGGAAATCATCTTGTGGACAGTTGAGACCAAGATAGAGCATTTTGGTATAGCACATCATTCTACTGTTTACTGAATACAAAATGAGGCCTACAAAGAAAAGAACACAGTACCTACACTCAAATATGTTGAAGGTTTAAACATGTTTTGGGTCTGTTTTACTGACTCTGGCACTGGGTGCCTTTACTGTGTGCAAGGCATCATGAAATCTGAAGATTACCAATTGATTTTGGGTTGCAGTGTAGTGCCCAGTGTTAGAAAGCTGAGTTTGCATTCTAAGTCATCGGACTTCCAGCAGGACAAGGACCCTAAACATACTTGAAAAAGCACCCAGGAATTGACAGAAACAAAACACTGGAGAGTTCTGAACTGACCAACAATGAGTCGGCATCTAAATGCCATTGAACATCTGTTTAGCGATTTTAAAATTGTTGTTGGGAGATAGCACCCTTTAAATATGAGAAACCAGAAGCAGTTTGCAAAAGAAGATTGGTCCAAAATTCCAGTTGAAAGATTGACAAAGCTTGTTGATGGTTATAGGAAGCTATTGATTGCAGTTATTTATTCCAAAGGGTGCGCAACTAAATATTAAGTTGAGGGTGCCAACAATTTTATCCAGCCCATATTTAGAGTTTTGTGTGAAATAATGTCCAATTTGCCTTTTTCGGCCTGTGTTTTTTTTGTGTTGTTACAATTCACAAATGTGTATGACAAAACGTGCAAATAATTTTCTTTGAGAAATACTCCTTTTCTGGAACAACTTCTGGGGTGCAAACATTTTTGGATGTGACTGTATGTATATATATATATATATATATTTATATCTATATCTATCCATATCTATATACAGTACATACAACATGTAAAATAAGTATTGAATATTTCACTCATTTTCTGTAAATATATTTCTTAATGTTTTGTTGACATAAAATTCACACTAGAGGTTGGTAACAACCCATCCAATGGACATAGGCAAATAAATCAAACCATAGATGTCTATAATTGAAAGAGGTGGTTCACTACAAAGCATAGTGACCACATCAATTTACATCTATAAATTAAGTCTTTTGCCAAATACCTTCCATTGCCAATTCTGCCTGTGAGTGGCACTAATGCTGTCCACTCATTCCCATCACGTGACCCCTGACTGCAGCAGCCTTTGATGTCCAGTGATGTCACATCAACTACCGGAAATTGAAATTCACCCCTCATCACCGAGGCGGGACCCAGTCACCCTGAGCGACTAGGCTGTCGATGGAGTTACATGTCACAGCTCAGCATTGTGGCACCCTCTTCTTTACTGCTTTCATTACCAGAGCACCGCAATGCTAGGCTTTGATGTATGGTGAAACTCCACCCACAGCCCAGTCAGTCAGGGAGACTGGGTCCCACCTCAGTGAATCAATTTACTGTTCCAGGAGTTAAAGTGACATCACCGAACATCAGAGGCTGCTGCAACTCGGAGTCATGGGGATCAGCAGATAGCGATAGTGTTGCCAACAGGCACAATTCGCAATGGAAGGTATTTGACAAAATACTTAATTCACAGCTGTAAATCCATGTGGCCACTATACATTGTAGGGAACCATTAGAAAAAGAGGAAATAAACATGGAATCGTGGTAAATAATATCACAAATTTTATGAAATAGTCAAGAAACAAAAATAGGCCGTGAACTGATGTAGATGTACTGGAAGATGAATGCACTAGCATGAAAAACTAATGGGAAATATGCTAGTTAACACAGGCACAGATCACATGTATCAAACAACAAATGCATCCACTATTCCATTTAAAAAGTGCAAGTGCAAATAAGGCATAATAACCATTTACATGGTAGCAATACAATAGAAATTTTAAGGATGCATGTCAATAAAGTGCATGTGCTTAGAAAGCAGCAAAGTGTCCCAGCTGAGCCCCCAATACACGTTTTGCATTCAAAGTGGACATGACCAGTTGATGAACAATCGTTACTATATCACTGGCGCATGCGTGCCTCACCACGGCCATCACACGCCCACCCAGATTTACGTCAAAGATTGCTAATGCAGCTGGATACCCAACAGCATCATAGCAACTGGAGGCACCAGACAGACTATAGAGATGCCATCATGAGAGCAGGAGAGCCAGGAAAGAAAGCACATGCACACAGCAAAATAAAGAAAGGAGCCACACAGGAGATATCTCAGATGGATATGCAAATATCATACACAGAATAACAATACATACATATACATTATAGTGAACCAGTGCTTTAAATTATATGTAATTTTAATAAGAAATGACACAGGGAAAAAGTATTCAACACATGACGAAAGAAAGATATAATAAGCCATGGAAAATCATAACAGCAGAAAGCTATTAGAAAGCATTCTTGCCACTTAGTGAAAAATAATATTAGCTGTTTTAACTGATGGTCTCTATAAAGTTGTATATGACGCTCATCACTAATGACAATTCGCGAAACAAAGTAATCATGCTTTCCAGGGTCAGATAACTGTAAAGTATGTCAAGGATTAAGGAGATAAACAGAGGTGCAGTTAGGTCACAGTACAGAGTCAGAATACCTGGAGGGTGGTGAATGAGAGCACAGGTGTTAATTAAATGGATGGTGAAATCAAGGTCAAAGGTTAAGCAGCAGTTCATTAATCAAACAGAGTACAGGAATACAAGCCTTCAAGCACCACTGAACAGAATGCTTGTGAGAGAAACTGCTCAGCTTTGTACCTGAGCAATAACTGGGAAAAGGGAACACCTGAATAACCCACAAGCTTCCAGAATCAGATTGGATGACTGAGCTGTCACTTAACACACCAATAGCTCATCATGCACCAGCGCTAGATTGGATGACTTAGCTGTCTTTCATCAAACTGACATCTCAGCTCACCCTGATTCCATAGTAACAACAAACACTCACTCATTCGATCCTAGACACACTGGGTGGAGGAATCATGACAGTATTCACTCTTCTAGTGGGGCCACCAGAACCACAGGGTTCCCAGGAAACCTACAATGGAAGGGCCTAAACGAATGATTGCTGTAATAGGAACAAATGCCGAAATGCCCGCGCTGCCAAACAGGAATCACCAGGAAACGAAGAGTTAACTGGGGAGATTTTTTCTTTATTTCATCCTACGCGTTTCAGAGCCTCTATCCGAGCTCCTCCCTGAGGAAGGAGCTCGGATAGAGGCTCTGATACGCGTAGGATGAAATAAAGAAAAAATCTGCCCAGTTAACTCTTCGTTTCCTGGTGATTCCTGTTTGGCAGCGCGGGCATTTCGGCATTTGTTCCTATTACAGCATTCCTGTTTCCACGTTTATCGTGAAGGTGCGGCCCTGCAGCAGCCATCTTATAAGCCATCTTACAGGCGATTATACTGGTTGTGGGTGACACAACTGAATCAGGTGAGCAGTTCTTAATTTACACCGATATAACTTTTTAAAAAAAGGATAAGACCCTATGCGCATTTATCTCACGTTTGCAGGTTAAACGAATGATTGTCCTTTACAGAATGCGCTGGAACCCAGGATCTCTCCTCGGGTATGTATCTCTTCCAATGAACCAGATATAGGATGGAATCTGGAACCTTCTGGGAATCCACGATCCTCTGCTCCACATATTCTAAACCCCCATTAATGGAAACAGTAGGAGGCAGAGACAAGAGAGACAATGCTGGAGGGACAAATTATTTTTTTGACTGGGAGCTATGAAAAATGTTAAGGATATGAAAAGACTAAGGGAATTTCAACCTAAAGGCTACTGGATTGATCACCTCCATAATCTCGTACGAGCCAATAAATTTAGGACCCAACTTCGCTGATGACACCTTCAGCTTAATATTTTTGAAAGTTAACCAAACCTTATCTCCTACTTTGAAGACATGGTATGGCAAATGCATCATATCAGACTTTCACGTTCAAAAAAGATGGGACACCCCAATAGTGTTTCGAACCTCCCTCCAGACATCCTTGAGATTCTGTATGGCAACCTTTACTCCAGGACACCCAAAATTCATCATAAAACACTCAACAAAATGGGGATGAAAACAATAATTACAAAAGAAAGGTGAGGTTCCAGGGACTGATTAAGCCTACTGTTAAAAGTAAACTCTGCTAGATGTAAAAATGAGGACCAATCCTTCTGCTGAGCTGTAACGAAATATCTTAAAATTGTTATGCTATTGAGTGTAGACCCACTGTGACACTGACCGGGTTTACCCCGGAGGGGCGTGACTAAGTGCCTACCAGATTTTCACCAGAGCCCATGATGGTGAGGATGGACTGGTTTGCCAGTAAACATCGGGTACCCCTCCAGGGCACTCCACTGTACTGCAGCTGACAAAAAGTTCATGGATGCAGGTATGGAGGCCACGTACGATGGTGTTGTTAGTAGAGGCTGTCATGATGAAGTATATTTAGTAGACAAGCTGGATGGGCAGGTACTGGAGACAGGCAGGTAGAGTATGAGGACATGCAGGTTCAGGTTCAGAAATTGCAGATGGACTGGCAGGGCATACTCTGGATCAGAAGACAGACAAGACAGGTTTGAGTACATGGACAAGCAAAACGAGTTCAAAAGCAAAGGTAATGGGCAGACGGCAGATAACTATCTGAGAGAGACTAGTAACAGGTTTGGGTCCAGAGTCTCACTTTGCTTTATGAAACTGGATAATTAATGTGCTTTCCTTTTCTTTGGTGCTATAAGAGTTAGATGTTGGTGGCTACAGGCGGGAGCGCGCACGGTTTTGGCACCCCACCAGTGTTGCCACCCTCTGTTTACATGGGGAGACACCTCCGGCGATTCCCCGGCGAGCTGACAGGCGACATCACCGCCGGGGTGTTTCAAAACCCCAGCGGCGATGCAGTACAATAGGAGCCTATGGCTCTCATTGCCTGTCAGGTCGCCGGCGGCCGTTTACATGGGGCGATGTGTACACATCGTCCCAGATCGGCCGCCTGGTTTCACATCACTGATGTGAAACCAGGCGAGCACTCAGAGGAGCCGACATCGCCCCTTTACATTAGGCGATGCAGGGGCGGTATCGGCGCTGATAGGCCACGCCCCTACGTCGCCTAAGACATCGGCGGTGCCATCACCAGGTGTGACGGAACCCTTAATGTCAGTTTCCCTGCTAGTAGCTTCTGACTCTCTTCCTGCTAATTTTTCTGATGTTCTTTCAGCTGGTGACCACACACATCACCTTTAAATAGCCCCATGGTCCACTAAAGGCTGCTGGTGATAGAATATCCATTCCTATACTAGTCACAGAATAGGAAGGTTGCTCTAGGAGCCACTTGAGCCTTGTTGCTGCAGGAAGCCCTTGTTGTTGGTACAGTCCTGCTGGCTGAAGTCGGTGTATATCCTTTGGTGTTTTCCCCTGTATGTTTTCCCTCCCTCATGTTTATTATTGCAGTGGTGGGACTAGTGCTCTCGTCGGTCATCTTCCTAGTGAGGGGTAATTTCAGGACTATCGAGAGACTAGGTATCCTGCTTGACGATGGGGTGAAAGAATCTGTACAGGGTCCCGAGGGCACTCAGGGTAAAGCCTCAGGACAATGCAGGAGGTGTCCCATCTCCTCTCTTCCTAGCGTCAGGATCCACCATTTTTACAGTGTCCCTGGTATTCCCTTGGTTGTGATGAAACTCATTGGGGGTTTCCTGGTGATTGAAGGAACCCCAATAGTTAAACCATGAGAGTAGGCTGGAATACTGACAGAATCAGACTAACAGAGAACTTAATTGGTCAGGCAGATCCCTACAGGGGATGGTGCCTCCCAGTGCCTCCAAGCTATAGGAAACATTTTCTGAGTGTGCACTGCCCCTTAAAGAGGCTAGCAATGCATGATAATCGCACCCTAAGGATGTTGTTAGGGGACCTTTGTAACATTTGCAGGCCCTGGAGAGTGGAGTTCTCAGAAAGAGGAGGAAAGCGATCAGGCTGGCTGTAATGGTGAGTACATTCAATAAAAAGAGAAAAAATTGGAATATGTAACTGCGCTACCATCCACTCAATCACATAGGTTGATGATTGTGATTTTTATTTTCTATATATTGAAAATAAAAATCACAATCATCAACTTTTGTGATTGAGTGGATGGTAACGTGGTCACCTATTCCAGTTTTTTTCTCTTTTTGCTGATACGCCTATGTTTTTGAAAGACTGCTGCAACCATCATGAATTGATATCAGAATGATATTGGGCTTATATAGTGGTTGTGACTCTCACAACTATACAAGGTGAGCAAACAAAGTATAACTTTTTATCTAAATTGTCACATGTAACACCCGATGTTGGTGCCATTTTCTTTTCCAGCACTTGAATAGTGAGTACATTGGCATCTCTAGTGAGGAAGGAAGGCCGGACAGTGCAGGGACACCAGTGTTACAAAAATTGGCTCCAATGACTGATTTTTCTTCTCTGACTGTTGGTTTCCAGGTGATATGCAGAGGAAATGACAAATCAATCCCCAATATTTGACAAAACACTCTCCAAAATTTGGACACAAAGTGCACCCCTTAACAGAAACATTGTTCAGAGGTGATCCATGCAATCTTACCCCATGATTGATAAACAACTTGGCAAAGTTTCAGCATTAAATAACCCTGAAAATGGAGCAAGTGTCTTATTTACTGAATCGGTCAAGTACCACCCAAATCACAGTTTTCCCACCAGACAAAAGCAATTCAGTAATGAAATCCACTGACAATGAGTGCACAGTCTTTCTAGAGTTGCCAATGGAGCCAATTCCCTGGCCAGCTATGACAAACTTTATTGTGAGCACAAGTTTCACAGGTGGATACAAAATCTTTAATATTGTTATGCTTTGATTTCCTCTAAAAGAGTCTAGCAATAGCTCTCTGGGTAGTTGTGACCTCAGGGTGACAGCTCAACATGGAATCTTGAAATTCCTGCAACACACGTAATCTCAGGTACACAAGAACAAATAATTCGGACCCGGGAATAGTGGAAGGAGCCAATGACTGAGCTTTACAGATCTCTCCTCCCAACTCCAAGGATACCATAAAAACCACAATACTCTGATGAAGAATTCAGATTCTGAAGGAGAAATAGAATCAAGGCTATGTGATAAAGCATCAACTCTCAGTTTTCTTAGACCCCGGCATCAATGTGATAGAAAAATTGAATCCAGGAAAAGATAAGGGCCATCTGGGTTGTCTTAGGATCACCTTTTTGGCTAAATCAAGATAAGATACTTTTTTAAGATTGTGACTTCCAAAAATTGTTTCCATTCTTCAAAAGCTAATTTGACAGCAAGCAACTCACGCTTCCCAACATCATAATTTCCCTTTGCCTTAGGTAAGTGGACAACTTAGGAAGAATGACCAAAACCTCTTGTCATTCATCACGCCTCCTGAATATTTTGATCCAAACTATTAGCCTGAGTCATGGCCTCCCTCAAGGAACAAGGTGAAGTATGCAAAGTTACAGTGTCCTTAAGAGTATCCAAAAGCACAGTAGAACTGTTACTTGAGAGCTGCTTCATTACACCAGACTTTAGAGGACCACTGCCAAAACTGGAATTACAGTCCTCAGAGGTGCAGCCCCTTGCATCAAGTTCATGATCTTTGTTCTCTCACCCGGACCCTGTCAGGCTTGACATAGATCATTCCTAATGTTTTAAAAAAGGCATCAACAGAAGATCATTTTGGGGCTAGTAGAGACAGAGAAAATGTATAAGTCTCAAGGCCTTCTCATAATAGGGACAAGATATGATTATTCCCACACTGGTGCTCATTCCCTGAGGACCGGGTTTGCAAGATAAAAATAGGTTACAAGTCTCCCTGAAAACTTTAAACTGGTCTTTCTCTCCTGAAAATTTATCAGGAGGTGTCATCACAGGTTTCGGTGAGGCTAATTGCATTTCAGAAGGTTCAGAAGTCATAACTACAGTCAGAAGGGGAGAACTTTGGGATAGCACCCATTGTACTAGCAAACTTACCCTGCAACGAGAACTGTGAGAATTCTAGCTTCTGGTGACCAAAATCCACTGGATACAAAGGTGAAAATAAAGTATAAGGCCAGTCATAATGTGACACTCGTCACTAATAAAAATTGTCAGTCAGGGTAGTCAAGCATTCCAGGGTCAGATACCTAGAGAGGACATCAAGGATTAAGGGTATAAACAGAAGAGGGTCAAGTCACAGTCTGGAGTCAGAATACCTAGAGGGTAGCAGAAAATAGCAAAGGGGCTGAACAAATGTTGGTCAGAACGAGATCCAAGGTCAGGTAGAAATTAATCAAACAAAGCACTAGACTGCAGATAAACAATACCTACTTAAAGTGTAAATGTCATTTAATTGAAACAAAACAAAAACCCAATACTGCACTGGTTGTTAATAATGGATCACATAACAGCTATAATATCTAAGATAATGTTTTTTTCTGCCATACAACTTATTTTCTCACATTTTTCAGTGCTATTTGAAAAACAACAATTTATGGTTCTGTGGGCATGGCTAGCAGCTCATATGTATTAATCCAATGTGATGTGATAGCAGAGAAAGGGACAAGAGAGATTCTGAGCTGTGTGGAACCAGCAGGCAAGGGGTTAACATAGACTGTGACAGATCTTTGCGGCACAAACTAGGGTAATCTGATCCTGAGCCCTTACATTGCTTATCAACTGTGCTGTGAGCGCTGCCTAGTCTGAAACATTGTTACATGCCTGTATTCACTGAAGACGGAGCTGACTGATAATAAACATGTGTCTGCTTCACACACAGTGCAGTTGGGATACTTTGTAGAAGGTTTATGAATGGTTTACAACCAATTTTTTCTAATGAAGTATATTAGAAAGTGTATTAAAATCACTTGCTCTACATTATTATTACGTAAAAAATTTATATGGCGATTATGCTTTAACAGAATGTTATGACTGGCAGAATTCTGATAAAAACTGCTTAGCCAAGTAACTTTGTAATCACCAGAAACAGGAAACACCTGAATAACCCAGCACCTGCCAGAATCAGATTGGATGACTGAGCTTTCACTCAACACACTGATGGCTCAACACACCACAGTACCAGACGGGATGATTGTCACTCACTAAACTAACAGCTAAGCATGCCCTGAATCCTTAGTAACAGCAAACAGTCACTCATTGCATCCTAGACCCACTGAACGGAGAAATTGTGACAGTGTCTCATTACCAACGTGCGACACAAGAAACATCTCATGATATTTATAACCAGTGAGCTGAATAAAGACTGTTACATATTGACTGCCTTGCAGTCTAGAAGTGCTGCTACTGTGGTTTAAACTTAGCCTTTTTTTTTCCTCTGTTATTTAGTGTGCGGCTTTTCAGGTGGAGATTGCTGCAGATGTGTGTGATGGATATGACTCATGCTTAGGTGAGCTGAGGGGTGTGCCAGGTCTGATTGCTCCCACCCTCAACCATAAATAGGTCAGCTCACATGCATCGGATATCACTGATTCAGTTCACTTCTGGACTGTGACCTGTTGTGAGCAGGCGCTGATCTGAAGCTGCTGTTTTTCTCTCCATTGGAAGCTGCTGAGTCCCGTGTTCCTTGAGTGGAGGTAAGAGTTAATTCCAAGGGCTTCTCAGGAGTTAGGGACTTAGGCTGGTGGCTCAGACCTCCCCACCTTTAGAGATACCTCTGAGAGCAAGCCAGGGACCCCAGTATCAGGGCCAGAGTAGGCTCCCTGACCTCCTACGTCCAGCTCCTTGCTACCCTTGTCTCCCAAGCGTGACAAAGACCTTCAAACCTTATTGTATCAAACTATACTGATAGCAGTGTTACAGAATTTTTAAACTATTGAAGGTTCCAGTGAGCAATGTTGGAAGTCCAGAAGTGGAAAGAACATAATTTCACTATCACCTGACGACCAGGTGTTCCCTGCAAAATTTCAGGCAGATTTATGAAAGGAATTGTGAGATGAGTTGCCCAACAGTCAATGACCACCTGGAAAGCTTCAGAAAGAGACTTGGAATCAGCAGGTTCAATTGTTTAAATCCATGGCCTGATGGTCTGTATGCACATTCGCCACGTAAGACTCCATTGGTAAATAAAAAGCATCTTCAAGCATGTTTGACTTTTTCTCAACAGCATTTAGACAAGCCTGTGAAATACTAGTCAGTGAGTCCAAAATTGAACTCTTTGGATGCCATAATGCAAACTTTGCTTGCAGTTTTTTTTACACCATAACAACAGTGAAGTTTGGAAGTGGGAACATCATGGTGTTAGGATGTGTTTCAGCATACAACAGTGGGAAAAATTATTTGAGGGAAGGATGAACAAATGTGCAGAGATATTCTTGATAAAAAATCTCCTCCCATCTATCAGGATGATGAAGCTGAATCAAGAGTGAATATTTCTGCAAGACAATGATCCCAATCGCACAGGAAGGAAACTCTAAATTGGTTTCTGAGAAAAAAAATAAAGCTATCCCCTGAGCTGAATCTAATATAAAATGTATACCCACGGGATCTTCTGGATTTGAAAAGTGCTTGCGTTTAAGAATGGGACAAAATCTCACCTGAGCAATGCATACAACTAGTTTCTCCATACAGGAGGCGTTTTGAAGCTGCCATTACCAACATAGGCATGTGTACGAAGTATTACATACTTTTCATTAAGCATGTTCATTTCTTTTTATCTGTCTCATTTTTCAATATTAAACATCACTAAATTTATGAAATCTACCGTACGTTTTGATTATTTGGCTATGTGGATTGTTACTGATGTCTGCTGAAAAATTCATATCAATAGCACTTTCAGAAATTAATTTAGGCTAGGGTCACACCTGAAAAGGTAATTGGATGCTGGAACCGCAATTACCTTCAGACACATTTTTGTGTCCAAATCTTTTCTTTAAAAGATGTGCTCCTGGATGTGTAATCCGGAGCAATCTGTTTACCGCCTGCTTTGTTCATCCCTGCTGCTGCAGGGATAAACAAAGGGTTAAATAATAAGAATAAGAGTCCACCCCACCTAGAGATATGCTGTCCACATAGGACGGCATGTCAGGGGTTAAGTTAACTGTTAACCCCTGAGCTGCAATTGTTGGCTTTCTACAATTCATTCTATTAAAACCTGCCGGCTCCAGCATCAGGACCAGTATCCTACGCAATTTACGTAAGCATGTTACAGTACAGCATCCTCAATGAGGAGCTGTCTGTGTTGCTTATGCAATTTGCGTAGGTTACTGATCCTGATGCAGGAGCCAGCGGGTTTTAATAGAATAAATTGTAGAAAGCCGACAATTGCGGCTCACGGGTTAACAGTTAAGTTAACCCCTGACATGCTGTCCTGTGTGGACAGCATGTCTTTAGGGGGGGTGGACACCCCTAGAAACATGTTGCCCACATGGATTCTTATTATTTAACCCTTTGTTCATGCCTGTAGCAGGGATGAACAAAGCCGCCTGCTGCCGCAGGCATTCACATATGCCTTGCAGCAGCCGCATTGGCTCCCATAGGAGCCCATTATAACAAAAAGGCTGCAGCAGAGTAACCGCTGTGAAAACTGCAGCCTGCATGATTTTTCACGCAGGCTGCAAATCCGGAGCCGTTAACCGGATTACATGTAGTGAAATCCAGTTAACATAATGGGCTCTTATGGGCAGCAGTTCCTGATCCGGTTTTGAGCTTTTAGACAGCTCAAAACCGGATCAGGATTTCAAAAATCTGCCGCAAGTGTGACCCTAGCCTTACTAAGGAAATTGGTGTCTTGTTCAATACTTATTTCACCCGCTGTATATATAGGGTGAATTAAGTGTTTGTATATAAGTATGTATACTTTCCTACACTCATTGTAGCAGTTGGTCAAGTCTAACTGTAATGTTCTTCCTTTCCTTGAAACATCTTCACTTACGAGATGGTCATCAGTTACCCAGATGTTCTCTGTTTTCAAACAAACTCCCCTCTAAGTATAACTGTGATATCCAGGACAAAAATAAACTGATTGAAATAGTGTTTCAGAGGAAGCTTAGAAACCGAAGCTGCTGAACATAAAAGACAATGTAATGATAGGGACGTTACTTCAGGAAGAAAGTAATTCATTTTATTGCATATATTGGTCGCTGTTCCATCCGGAAAGCAATATTTCTTTATAGGTGTGCAGTATACATATAAATTAGGTATCTGTTTTGGAAACTTTTCTTTAAAAAAAGCGTTACCCCTTAAAATATTTTACAAAGTCTTATTAATTGATTAGTACTTTGATTAAAGGGAACCAACCACCCCCAATGACCCCCCGGACTATGAATATGTTTCCCTACACCCAGCGCACATACATGTGCTGCAATGTTTTTTGCTAAAAAACCTGTTTTTTAAAACTTAAGATAATGCTTTATGAAGTTTAAAACGAAGGGACGGGTGGGCGTTACTTACATGTGGCTAAAGCCGAGATTCTGCTGCCATTCATCCTCCTCTCTCCCCTCGCAGCAGTAACGGCCAGCCCTTTTTCCAGCGTCACAGCCTGGTGCACGGGATCGCATGCCCGTGCACATGTCATCAGCTACAGCCGGGTCGCGAGCGCGCGCTCTGACTTCCTGCGCTCAGCTATGGAAGTCAGAGCGCGTGCTCGCGACCCGGCTGTAGCTGATGACGTGTGCACGGGCATGCGATCCCGTGCACCAGGCTGTGACGCTGGAAAAAGGGCTGGCCGTTACTGCTGCGAGGGGAGAGAGGAGGATGAATGGCAGCAGAATCTCGGCTTTAGCCACATGTAAGTAACGCCCACCCGTCCCTTCGTTTTAAACTTTATAAAGCATTATCTTAAGTTTTAAAAAACAGTTTTTTTTAGCAAAAAACATTGCAGCACATGTATGTGCTGGGTGTAGGGAAACATATTCATAGTCCGGGGGGGTCATTGGGGGTGGTTGGTTCCCTTTAAAGAAGCTCTTTTGTGCACAGACAGGTTTTATGGCTATTGATATAAAGGCAGATATCACCGTTCTCACTAAAATTCAGTGTTTTTATTTATTCCATTGGGTCACATGACTATATGGTGATACCCTACATTTTACCATTGTTTCTATAGCAGACTGTCTGCCGCTGTGATCCATCCATAGTTGCTTTTTTGTGGAAATCCTCTGCTGTACACAATCACCAACTAAGTATGTCCACCCGACGTGCATTTTGCAAGTAGCCCATGAAGATGCTACTTGCAAAACGCGCGTTGGGTACGTGGTGCCTGGCTGATAACTGTGATACTCAAAATACATTTTTTACTTTTTATGGGACATTCCTTACTTTGATTTTCCCTTATAGGGATTGTCATGTTTAGCAAAAATTTTGTGACAAATTCTGATGCCGTTATTTTCCATTTCCCCATGTGAAATTGTAAAATCTCGGGCTAAAGCTACATTTTTGAGGTTAAAATGTAATTACCGTATTTTTCGCTTTAAAAGATGCACCTGATAATAAGACGCACTCCCAAATTTGATGAAGGAAAAGAGAATTTTTTTTAATGTTAAATGGGGTTCATCTTATAATGTCAGTGTCCATCTTACAATCAGTATATATGTCCCTCATCTTTGTATATATATATCCCCCATTCTTGTATATATATCCCCCATCCTGGTACTTGGCCCCCCATGCTGAATATTGCCCCTGTGACAGTACATAGCCCCCAGTGACAGTACTTAGCCCTCAGTGATGGTACATAGCCCCAGTGATGGTACATAGCCCCCTGTAACAGTACATAGCCCCCAGTAATGGTACATAACTCCCTGTGATGATACATAGCCCCCAGTGATGGTACAAAGCCCCCCATCCTGGATATGTTCCCCAGTGATGGTACATAGCCCCATCCTGCATAGAGTCCCAAGTGATGGTACATAGCCCCCCATCCTGCATAGAGCCCCCAGTGATGGTACATAGCCCCACCCTGCATAGAGCCCCAAGTGATGGTACATAGCCCCCCCATCCTGGTTATGGCCCCCAGTGATGGTACATAACCTCCCATTCTGTTTATGGCCCTCAGTGATGGTACATAGCCCCCACCTTGGATATGGCCCCCTGTCCTGCACTCATACCCTCCATTCTGGATATGCCCTCCCGTCACTCTATATATTGTCATGCTGGCACACACAGTAAAATAATAAATAGCCGATAACTTACCCTTCACCTCTCCGTGCTCACAGCTTGCTATTGTCTCTCTTTCTCTGTGCTGCTCGGTATCCAATCATGTGACTGGGGCTCACAGCAAGACATCATTGCTGTGGGCCACGGTCACATGATCAGAAGATACCGGGTACAGAGATAGAAGGAAAGTGGTGAGCTTTGTGCATGGAGCGGTGGAGGGTAAGTCATCAGCTATTATTTTACTGTGTCACAGCATGACAACATACAGAGTGACGGGAGGACATATCCTACATGGAGGGGGTGAGTGAAGGACATTGAGGTGAGTGCAGGATGAGAGAGTGAGTGCAGGATGAAGGCGGGGTCAGTGCAGGCTCACATAATATGTGCGACTCCCCAGTCCAATCCAGGCGCAACTTCAGCTCTGAGAGGTGGAAGCAGCGGGTGCAGTGAATATTATATGAGTATAATGAGCAGAGTCATGTGACCTCCTGCATTCTCTGCAGCCCGCCGCTTCCAGCCCCTGGACACCGCTCCAGAACTGCTTTCCCCCACAGTACAGTAGATTCAGATTATAAAATGCACCCACCACTTTCCCAAAAAATATGGGGGAACAAAAGTGCGTTTTATAATCTGAAAAATACGGTAACTTTTCTTTACTGCTCTACAAATGCAACATGGCGTCTCCTATCGATTCCAGTCAATTTTGCTCTCCAAAAGTCTAATGGTCTCCTTCCCTTCTGTGCACCCAGACAGCAGTTTTCCACAACATTTCAATTAATTTTAATATTGATAACTGTCAGGTACATACTGGAATACTATTGTTTGTTAGGCTATATTTAAACTTGTCTGGCTATTCAAGGAGAATTAATGTGAAAAATAGATCAATCACATAATTGATGTAAACAGAAGCAGCAGGGCCTCATTTAGTGGATCCATCTTTACATCAACTCTGTCTATCTTCCTCCAGGAGGAACAGAGATATGGAATACCAAAATGCTAGTGTGAATATAACCTTACTATATATGTGGTAAAACAAACAGTTTTTAGCCAAATAGCTTGAAGTTTACAATTTGCTTCAGCTTTTTTTCTATATTTAAGTGTTCCATCTACTACGCTTTGCATACAGCACATTCTCTACACATGACTTAAAGTGTTAAATTAAAAGCAGTTGCAGTATTCATATGCATTAATAGCACATACATAAATTTTACACCCACTGGGGAAAGAATAATCTTCCAGGTGCTCTTTATCTTTGCATTTTTCTGTTTTGTTTTATCTGCTGTTAGATTTTTCTGTTCCTCCAGGGTCATTACCCAACACATGCTGCAAACACATGGAGAAGATGACTTTTATTGACCCGCATATTTATCTAACAATTTTTTTTTTTTAAAAAAGAATGTTTCATGTCTATGGAATAGTGAGAAATGTGATTCGTATGTATTTTACTTGCAAAACATTTCTCAGTTTATGGTATAGAACATAAAATACTTTCCTTTGCCTCCGTTAATTGGGAAGTGAGTGTATTTTGCTCATTGCTAGGTCTGTGTGGCTTTGTACTGATTCAATGCTGAACAGCTGGTAGTCAGTGTCGGGGGCGCGGTTAGAGCCACCACTCAGAATGCACAGAGCAGTGACTGAACCCTCGTCAACCGCGCCCCTATGACTGAAAGCTAAAGACTGCCAGGAATAATAAAGATCATTTCCTACAAGTAGCAGGACTCTTATGGTGGGTTTACACACACCAATCATTGTATCCAATCTCTGAACCAATCTCTGGTTGCAGTGAAATCATGGACAGATTGCTCCATGTTGTACACAGCCACAAAATGGAACTATGTGTCCATGATTTCACTGCAACCAGAGATTGGTTCAGAGATTGGATACAATGATTGGTGTGTGTAAACCCACCATCAGTGCAGCGGCCGGGTACAGAATTTTCTTAACCTGCAGATGAACCCAATGTCTGTGGGTTAATAGCGTCTTTCTACATGATAGGTTCCCTTTAAAGAAAACCTACAAAGTGAAATATACATTTTTTTTTACTTGACTGCTGTGAAGAATGTCTCTTGCAAATTTGATCTATCTCTCTTGTTAAAACTTAATGCAGTCCAAAGGGTGGACGACCCCTCCAAATATATATATAACTCCCCTTTGATTTGAGTCAATTTACAAATTTACTGTGTCTGTAGCAAACATTTTTACATTGATGTTTTAACCAATGTCTACTTTAGACCATTTTCCATAATAATCAAGTTCTATTGTTGCTTAGAGACATCTTATAGAGGAACATAAAATCTGCTCCATACACTCAAACACTCACAGCATATTTCATTATTGGATTTGAATAATATTCTTTCCCAGTAGGGCCTTCTCTGTAATGTAAGTGTTATTTGTTATGTAACCTCACTGAACTGTATGGCTTTGCCAGATGCAATACAGCTGCTATTGTTTAATGTACCTCCTGGTGCCCAGAATGCAACCAATGTTAATACAACTCCCAACCGAGATTCTAACTTGAAAGATACAAGTACTTTGCTCCAGTCATAGTCACTGCTTGTTGTGCGTAGAAAAACAACTACTCTCAATAGTATCAAAACATTCTGTTTAAATACAATTTTCACCTTTTTTATATTCCTTGCATCAAAAAATATAAATTATATGATCAACTAAAACTGCACCAAATGATCTTGCAAAAAATTGAACACTGGTGTACGACTTATAAGCTGTTTGATTATTTTAATCTAATTTTCATGTATTTTGGTATGCTGAAAACGAATAAAATTTGTAAAAAATATCCTGGATGTCAGGATTTGCCACAAAATTCTCTTCAAATTTAGTACATTTTTATCAGTGTTTTTTTTTTTTTTGATCTTAGGGTTTTTAACCAAATTTAAATTAAAATTACTGCAAATTATTAATTCACATCAGTCCATTCAAGATATAAAATGCCAAACAAATATAAATTTCAAAGAAAAGAACTTTCAAAGTGAGCTAAAGAAACCAGCATCAACGTGCTGTAAGCTGAACGCGCGGGATCTGACATGCCCAGGCTTGTTTCACTTGTGTTTTTTTTGGTTCTACCAGTTCACACTTTTTCATCTCAGTTCATGTTAGGGACCTTTTACAAACGTGACCGATCTGGCAGATTTTGCCAAATCTGCCACATGTGACGGATAACGGCCGACTTGTGGCAAGCCCCATTCATTGTCTATGGGACTTGTAGCCAGGTGCGGCAAGTGCGGTTTTGCTGAATCCAGCACTTGGGCTAGCAGTGATTTATGTGTGCGCCACAAGTGCCTGATTTGCCGGATATGGCAAAACCACACTTGCCGCACCTGACCGCAAGTCCCGTATAGAGAAAGCAGTTTTACTCCACATTAGTGGTTTTTATGCTGCCATCCCTGTAGGTCATTCCTTTCACCTCGAGGAAACCTACGAAAATTTGGAATTGGTTCTTCATAAACTTAAATATGAAGACCACAGTTGGTATTGGTAGGGGGCATGGATTTGAAAGTCTTGTGCATGGTGCTCAGGTAAAAAGGTGGGTATCCCAAATACCCTTGTTTTCTGTGTCTATGGAACAGTCGAAACGG
>JARQOC010000003.1:320472363-320515151 GCA_033576535.1 Allobates femoralis
ATGCTGAAAGTGCCTGACACCATCTGTCAAGGCCTGGTGGATGTAACTGTGATTGGTCTGGGGTTGCTTTGGGTGGCGGAAAAGTGAGAGATTTGGTACAAGGTAAAAGGGATTTTGAGTAAGGAAGGCTATCACTTTCATTTTTGCAAAACACCATGCTATAACCCTGTGGAACAGCGCTTTGATTGGAGCCACATTCATTCCTACGAACAGGATAAAGACCCAAGCACACTTTCAAATTATGCGCATGTAATGGAGTGGCCAGCGCATATCGCCAGAACTTAAGCCCCATTGATCTGTTTGTTGGGAGCATCTTGACCGTATAGTACCCAAAAAGTGCCATCAAGCCATCCAACTTGTGGGAGCGGCTTCAGGTAGCATGAGGTTGAAATTAACATCACAAATTAGCACTAGAATGTTCCAAAGGTCTGCAATGTTGTAATTGCTGCAAAGGGAGCATTCTTTGACGAAAGCAAAGTTTGAAGGAGAAAATTATTATTTCAAATAAAAATCATTATTTCTAACCTTGTCAATGTCTGGACGATATTTTTCTATTCATTTTGCAACTCATTTGATAAATAAAAGTATGAGTTTTCATGGAAAACACAAAATTGTCCGGGTGACCCCAAACTATTGAACGGTAGTATATATATAGTTTTAATATTTATTACAACACTAATCCAAAATAAATTGATTTTATAAAAAAATTATAATTTCAAAACAGTGGTTTTATCAAAACTACAGGAAGCGGCCCAGTTATGACACATCGCTGAAATCGGGTTTTACATCTTCACATTAGGCTGCTCTCAGTATTAGTTAACAAGAAGCTGAAGAACGATACCCTTTAAGGCAACTTATCTTTCAGTATGTCTCCTCTTTTTTTACTGGGGATGAGGATTCGGTCATTTGATCTTTGCTTGAGCCCTTCAAAAAACTGAATACAACCCATATAGTTACTAAAAAGTAACGCCAAGAAGATAAGTGTTCTTTTTGTTCTATAGCAATGTTCAGAGATGCCATTATGCCAAGAGAGAATACTGCTGCTTTGTTAAAATGTAATTATGTGAAAAAATAAACAGATGGATTAACACTGAACAGTGACTTTAAGAATATAACCTTAGGGTTCATTGACTTAATGAATTTGTCTTGATTGTGCAAATACTTGGTAGACTTTTTGAATGGGAGTTTCTGTTAGTAAATATTTGTTCCAGCAATGAATTAATCAAAGTAATGTCACTATATTTGTACAACAATTCAACAAAAATGAGATTTGTACTGACTTTAAAATGTTACATTCAATAATGTGGCAATTGTAAAAACTATTCTGGAGCCCCAAGGATATGGCGGTGCAATGCATTTTTTAATAGATTGGTGGTGTCTCTATGCTCCATGTCTTGTAATGAGTTTCTGTCAGTGGTCTCTTTTACAGCTCTAAAATGGCTACCAGAGACATGCTTAGCACAAACTTCTCCACTCATCAATTCTCAGGGGTTTGCCTGGCTTCCACCCTTTAAACCTTATACAGTGATTTGGATTTAAACAGAGGACCCTTGACTGAGGCCATGGAATAAGATGCCGTACTGTGGTGTAGGCTGGCATAAATTGTCAGGTATATCAGGTAAAACCAAGAGTGCAGCAAAGATAAAAATTCATCAAGTAGGGGAAATGTCATTAAACAAGCCGAGGTAAAACACGTGTAACCGCTCTAGGGAGAGAAGGGTGCACAGAGGCTAGTACAGCTAGAAGCAGTGATTCAGAATAGGAGACATCAATCACTCTGTTGCTGCAATGCCTTGGACTACAGCGCCCAGAAACCCTGACTCTCCTCTGTAACCTGGAAGAGGAGGAGCAGCAGCAGAAGAGATGTCAGATTGGCTGAGCATGCTGGGGAAGAAGGGTGGAGCTGATTGCACTGCAAACCATGGAGGACTGTCCGCTATTGATGGAGATATGCAGTAATAATAAAGGACGGGAGCACAGGTTGTGTTTTGATGGTTCAGAAGCTTTGTTGTGAGAGGACAGTGAGCCCTGGAGCTGCACCACAGCTATAGATTAGCTAGATTGCCCGGAGATGCCCACCCTGCCTGGCTTCCCACATATCAAAATCTAGCCTTTCATTTCCTGCATCCACAAGACATTGAATACAGATCCCCCAAGGTTGAACCTTGTGTAACTACAGGCCTGCTACTTCAGGAAGTGAATAGCTACTGCTGGGATTGTTTCTAAAGGCCTGTCACAGTGTCAATGTCGCCTGCGATATCGCTCTGCACAACAATTATTAATCGCCTGAGCGATGTGGAATATCGCAGGTAAGATGTCACACGCGTCAATATGACCCAGCGATCGGTGATGTCGCCATTTGCGAGCGATTTTGATTTAGTCTTGTACGTTGTCAAAATAGAAAATACGTCGCTGAGTTTAGTGTCACACGCAGCGATGCACAAGGTTACTGAGCGATGAGCGACAGTTTTACATCTGGCAGTGAAACCTGCGATCGGCGATCAGCGACATGTCGCTGGTTGCATCGCTTGGTCACAAGCTTCAATGTCGCTCCTGCGTACTTTATGTCGCTCAGCCGACTGAAATCGTGACGTACGAGCGACATGACAGCGATATTGACGCGTGTGACATCCCTTAAATATACTAAAAATATTATAAGGGACCAATGCTGGGATATGTGATTCCACTGTTGAAAAGTATTCTAAAGCTATCTATTAGGGAGCACTACTGAGACTTGTGGTTCAATAGACATCAGGTTTTTGATAGTAGCAGAGGAGAGGAATTTGATCTGACTATATTAAGTGAACCATTGGTTCCTTAAAACGCTCCAACATCCATGGCAACCAGGACCCTGACTGAGACTGTATTATTTGCATAACTGCAGCCACTAAGTTAAGGGTGATTAGGTAGGAGTGTGTCTTTTGTAATTTAAAGTCGAGGCCTCATCCCTACATTCCAGTTAATTGCAAAGCACAAGTTGTACCTGTATACTAGATAATATTATTTGTTTGTGGTGCTTTGTTATTCCCCTTTGTTATATTTATCCTCTTATAAATAAATCTGTCAAGGAATTCAACCTGATCTTTTGTGAGTGTATACAGAGCTTGGCCAGGGGTTCTCCTGAGTTGACGCTTGCCAGAAGATGAAGACATTTCTGCATTTCCTAGAGCTCCCACTATGATTCAAGCATATTGATATGAGAACAACTGGACATCCTGTCCACAGAGGTGGCTTAAAGGGATGGTACATAGGAAAACGTAAATGCTATGCAGGAGCAAAAACTACAGACTTTAACCAGAAAGAACAAAACTATGCATGGCAGCTTCCAGCAGCAAGCTGGAAGCTTTAGTAAGGTGTTGTGCTTTCTAGTTAACTGATATAAAAAGCAAATAACTTCAACTGGCTTGTAATCACACCCATACTGCTAAGACTGGACAGCACTGCAGGTACCAGCTACCCTAATTTTAGTGGCTGAACAGAGAGAGTGCTGTCCAGAGCTTCTAGTTCTGACATCTCTTCTACCACCACCACTGTCTGCAAGGTGAATATCGTGGTTTCTTGCAACAAAAGCAGATGTCACAGGAACAGGTTCTGGTAAAGATGTGACAGGTTTCTATTAGGTTTTTGGCTTCATTCATCATAACCCAGGAGCTCGTTAGTCAAAGCAATCAGTGGCTTGACAATTTTGGCCAAACATTTAATAGATTTACGATAATAGCTTGTGAACCCAGAAAAGCTGCAATTTTCAGACATTTGGGTTGCACCCACTACTTAATGCACTGGACCTTAGAGGGGTCCATGTGGAAAACTTTAGCAGACAAAATATACGTCGTGAAATTTTCTTCTTGAACATTAAAAGATAATTTTTGAATTTTACCAAATAAATATCTCTTGAGTCTTTTAAGGACCATACATACATGTAGAATGTGTGACTTAATATCAGTTGAATAAACCAGATATCATCCAGATAGACAACCACACATTGTACCCTGATATCAATGAATGTGTTATTGACATATTTTTAAAAAACAAACAGAATATTACTTAGTCCATAAGGCATCAGAAGACATCCATAGTGACCCTCTGGTTTGTTAAATACTGTCTTCCACTCATCTCCTTTTCTTATTCTGATCAGATTATAGATACCCCTGAGATCACGTTTGGTGAAGGAATGTGCTCCCAACAGCTGATTGTAGTGATCCAGGATGAGTGGAAAAGGATACTGATTCTTTACAATAATGAACTTAAGTTCCTAGTAGTCAATATTTGAACTGTGATCACCATCATAACAGAACAGTAACTGGTGCCTGCTGGTGACGTAGTCTGTTTAATAAACACTTTTTGTAGAGTGTCTGCTATATAATATTTTATGGCCTGACAATCTGGACCAGAAAGATGATACCTTTAAGGTGACTGGGTGTTGCAACTGGGTCAATGGGACAATCATAACCTATGTGTTGAGGTAATTTTTCAGACTCTGACACAGAAAATACATCAGCAAAATTTCTGAATACATGAGGTAAACGAATGGGCATGATTATAAACAGATTCACAGATAATGACATACATCTGTCCTGACACTCAGGGCTCTAGCATACAATATCACCCTGGTGCCAGTCATTGACTGGGTTATGTTTATGTAACCAAAGAATGCCCAAGACCACAGCCTTGGATAGGTTTTCAAGACAAAAAATTACACAGATTGAAAGTGTAGAGCTCCAACAAGAAAGGACACCTCCTTGGTGATATACTTCACCATATCGTGAGTGAGAGGTGTCTCATCAATAGCAGTGACTTTCATGCGAAAACATAATTTAAGTAAGGGAATGCCCAGATCCTTTGCCACCTTGGCATTAACAAAATTAGCTGCAGAACTGCAATCTGTAAAGGCATCAAGCCTCATGAATTTTTCTAAACAAGATAAACAAACAGGTAGCAATAATTTTACGGAATCATAGGGAAATACATGTGCACCCAATTGGGCATCCCAAGTCTAACCTAGGTGGGGATTTTTCTCTAGTGACAGCTGTCTTGGATAGGCATGTATCTGATGTTCATACTCTTGAAAGATAACAAAAACCAGTTAGCTTGATCCCATGTACTTGATAGAAGCAAGTTATCTCAATTTGCATCGGCTCCTTAGTAAAGGCAATAGATACACACATCTATGGAAAAGGTAAATAAAACCAGAACTGGAACTAAGGCGATACTCTACAGTGGTGCTAGTTCACACTGGCCTCATTATGGAAAACACAACAAAAAAAAATTTAAATGAGCAAATACCCTAAAAATAAGAAAAGTAAAAATGTTATAGTGCAAAAAAAAAATAATTAGGGTACTTAGTGACATAGATTTGATCAAATGAATGCGTAAGCTGTCCCACCAGTAACAAGGTGACTTTATCGGGACAGTCCCTGCCTATCAATAGTACTAATACCTTGCCATCTGTTAGTGACATGAAGTGAAAAGGACAGGATCAAGTGGAACCAAGCCCCAAAAGAGCACACCACACCATAGGATGCCACACATTATATCATGTCCAGCTCAAAGGTAGGCCATTAGTACTATTGTTAGGCAGGGACTGTCCCGATAGGGTCACCTTGTGGCTGGGGAGACAGCTTACTCATTCATATGATCATATCTATGTAAGCACCCTAATTATTTTTTTGCACTATAACATTTTTACTTTTTTAGGGTACTTGCTCATTTGTTTTTTTTGTTGCATTTTCCATTATGAGGCCAGTATGAACTCGCACCACTGCAGAGTATCACCTTAGTTCCAGCTCTGGTTTTATTTATTTATGTTTTGTTGCAGTTATACAATCATAGGTGTGGCCTACCTTTGAGCTGGACATGATATAATGTGTGGCATCCCATGGTATGGTGTGCTCTGTTGTGGCCCGGTCCCACTTGATCCTGTCCTTGTCACTTCACGTCACGGACAGATGGCAAGGTATTAGTATTATTGTTAGGAAGGAATTGTCCCAATAGCATCCCCTTGTCACTGGTGGTACAGCTTACACATTCATATGATCATATCTGTGTCACTAAGTACCCAAATTATTTTTTTTTTTTTGCACTATAGCATTTATACTTTTATAATTTTTAGGGTATTTGTTCATTTGTTATTGTTTTGTTGTATTTTCAATGGAAGAGGCGCAGCATCAGCAGTGTGTTTTTCTCTGCATTCGCGCAACCGCCTATCCAGATAGACTGCCATGGACATAACTATAGCAAGAGAGCCAGGAGAAGGGAACTGACCATGCACATGACTTGGTCAGAGAGTCTATTGTGAAACTGATGGTGAAGAACCTGGTCATTGCACTGTAAGTCTATGGCCCTATGCTGAAACTCTGTACAATAGGACATCACACCTAATGGAGTGCAGCAAAAGCTACATGGTGAAGGTCTTCATGCAGGAGTTCTATGTCTTCAAAAACACAGTCTACAGTGGACGTTTCTGGAGTATTAAGGGATAGGTAGAATGCCCAAGTTTGGGAGTTACTCTGCAGTTGGTGTATAAGTCCCACAAGCTGTATCTCAGAAGCAGCCAAATGTTGGTAGAGCCTAAAAAGCAGGAAACATCTTCCTATTGCTATTGTCCAGGGCCCCCACTTCATTGGTGACCTCCAGTGTCTACAACAAGAGCTACACTGATAAAAGCATTAAAACAATTAAAAAATCATAAAGAATACACATATTTGGTATCATTGCTAGTGATCCGTACCGAACATCTAGTATTCAAACAGGCTTCGTGAACACAGAATTCCTTCAGAAGTCAGTGTTACTGTTCGGATTCAGCTGGGGGCTGTAAAAATAAAGCAGTGATTAAACATCATACTTAACGGGTGTTTACGTGCTTGTACTTATGGGCCATTCATTTACTTCCTTATTGATTCACTGTATGGTAGATACTAGAATGTATGAGCTGGTTCCAGGTTACTGCACTCACTCCAACAGCCAAATAAAGATGCCTGCTCTCTGTGACAGCATCTGTGATTGGTTGTTGCGACTCTCACCCATTGTGCCGGCATCATTGATTGGTTGCCATAGGCAATAAACCTGACATCATATTACTGTAATAATAAATAATGAAAATAAAATTACGTAGTGTTCGGACACAGACTCTGAACACGGACTTCCCTGAGATGTCTGTGTTACTGTTTGGATTCAGTTGTTAAAATAGGCAAAATGATGATTAAACAGAAGCATTATACCTACCAAGTCTCTGGCGGCTGCAGGTACATAATTTCTTGCTCTTTAACTCCATCTTTATTCACTACACTGGCTCCAACAGGATTTTTCTGTGTCTGTATTGTTTAACTCTTTACTCAATGGATTAAATGAAGTCCGACCTCCGGGCACTGGGGTCTGGGTGGTGGGGGAAATAGAAAGAGAGGGTACAAATCTAAGTGTAGATTATAAAATATGATGATAGTTAATGGGTTTATGCTCACCCTTTTGATGTCTTTATTTTCTCGTGTAACAATTCCTTATGTGGTCAATTCGTTTATCCACTCTTTAGTGTGCTTGCCTCCTTTTTTGCAGCTACGTCCCAGAACTGACAGAGCTCCCAGCCCGGAGTCTGTTGGGTGTGTCCACAGAAAGAGATTATCTTGTGTATAGACGAGCGCTCCCAGGTCCAGAAAGACACCATCCAGATTCTTCTTATTTTCCAAAGAAGTAATTTATTCCATCAGTAATGTAGTGGAGAACATACAACGCGTTTCGGCTTTACAGTAAGTAAAGCGAAAATATTAGTACACATGTATACCTGAGGAAGGCTTATCCTTACTGTAAAGCCGAAATGAAATGCGTTGTATTTTGTCCACTACATTACTGATAGAATAAATTGCTTCTTTGGAAAATAAGAAGAATCTGGATGGTGTTTTTCTGGACCTGGGAGTGCTCGTCTATACACCAGATAATCTCTTTCTGTGGATACTCAATGGATTAGTAATGAGAATGTCTCAAAGAGGCCTTATATTACCAATCTAGGGCTGAATGACAGCAGTCAATACTCAACTGTGATTAACCCCTTTTATCAACATGATGCCACTGCATCAGGGCATCAGGAGGAGCCGGGTAAAGCATCAGAAATTGGCACTTCTAATAAATATGCCAATTTCTTCAACAGCTGCTGGCTGCTATTCTGTAGTCTGAGGGCCTAATAACTATTCAACAATCGTGTTTGTGTGTGCAGTAGATTTTTGATTCTCAGCACTGATAATGAAGCCAGCTACGGACTGCCACCCAAACTAGAGTGGTTTTACTTTGGCTGACAATCAAACATAGGGCAGAGCCCACACATTTTTTTTAATTAATTATTTATTTAAATAATTAAAAAATTGATGGTCTCCCCTGTATTTTTGATTGCCAGCCAAGGTTAAACCAGGCAGGTGGGAGCGGAAGCCCATAGCTGGCTGTTTTATCTGTGCTGAGAATCAAAAATACAGTGGAGTCACATACAAATTTTAAAAAATTATTTATTAATTTTTACATCACTATGACAGTCGGTTCGTTGCCAATGAATGGAACCCTGAAGTAGTGTTACAAGCACACAGTCCTTGGTAAGTATAATGCTCTGGCTTTAATTTTGCTTTCTTTTACAGTCCCATTAGCCACCTTTTTGTAGCTGTAAAGTTCAGGTCCCTTTAGGCTCAGGGTTCGGGCTCAACTTCTGGTCAAGTTCGGTCCCAAACCCGGACTTTAAAATAAATCCAGACGCATCCGCAGAAACCGAACATCTGACGCTTTGCCCATCTCTACTCACTACACATCTAGATAAGTTCTTCAATGGGTCTAGTTTCCAAAATGGGTAAATTGTCGGGGGTTCTACTGTTTAGGCACATTGGGAGCCCTCTAAATGCTACATGTAGTCAGCTAACGATTCCAGCTAATCTTGCATTTCAAAGTCAAATGGTGCTTCCCCCCACCCTGAGCCCTGCCGTGTGCTTAAACCATAGTTTTTCACCATATTGGCATATTTAGGAGAAGTTGCACAACAAATAGTATGGTGCAAATTTTTCTCTTACGCTTGGGAAAATAAAAAATATTGAGCACAAAGAACATTTTTTGGAGAAAAAGCAATTTTTTTATTTTCATGATTTAATATTCTGAAATTCTGTGACGCACCTAGGGGTAAAAGGTGCTCACCATACATCTAGATTAGTTCCTAGAGAGATCTAGCTTCCAAAATAGAGTCACTTATTGGGAATTTCCACTGTTTAGTCACATCAGGACCTCTCAAAACGCAAAATGGCATCAGTTAATGATTTCAGGCAATTTTGCATTTAAAAAGTGAAATGGCGCTCCTTCCCTTCTGAGCTGTATTATGCACCCAAACAGTACTTTTCCACCACATATGGCGTATTGGGGTACTCAGGGGAAATTATCCAACACATTTTGGGGTCCATTTCTTCCTTCTATCCTTGAGAAAATGCAAAATTTAGGCCAAAGGAGCATTTTTGAGGAAGAAATTTGTAATGTATTCTTTTCACGTTACTTTAGTTCCTGTGAAGTACCTGAAGGTTTGATAAACTTCTTGATTGTGGTTTTGAGCATTTTGAGGGTTTTTAGAATGGTGTCACTTTGGGATATTTTCTGTCACTTAAAACTTGAAGTAATCCTAAAAAAATTGACTTTGTAAATTTTGTTGGAAAAATTAGAAATGGCTGTAAACTTTGAACCCTTTTAACTTTGAACCCCCAAAATGTATGTTTTGAAAATTGTACTGATGTAAAGTAGACATTTGCATTCGATCTACCACCAATTGGAGGAAAATCCATAACCTTTTAGGCTACAAACAATGTGATGAGACTCTGCCAGTGGTCATCTGACAGCTATATAATGGCCACCACGGATAGACTTAGTGCAAAATCCCAGGGGTTACCCAGACCTTCACCCCTTAAACCTTGCAAATAAATGGGGACTTAAAGAAGGGTCTCTGGGTTGGGGACCTGAAATGAGCTTGTGTATGCTAGTGCAGAATAGCAGGAGTGGTCATGTAGCCCTAGAAAATGCAAGAGGGCAGGAAGAAAATCATCAGATAGGAGAACCATCAAAAAACAAGCTGGTTTCAAAACAAGAAAATGCAAATACTATACATGAGTAGAAACCAAAGACTTTATCCAGAGGAGCACACAGCTATATCTCTCAACTTACAGCAGTAAGGTGGAAGCTTCAGTAGGGAGTGATGCTTTCCAGTTGGCTGCAGCAAGGAGCTGATAACTTCAGCTTAACAGCATCCTTATCCATCCATATGCAATGCATTTTTAATATCAGAATACTTGATGTACATTTCTGCTAGTTGTCTGAAATATCAACACAATAAAATTTAAACATTCAGATAGATAGATAGATAGATAGATAATTAGATAAAAAAGAAAAGATTAGATAGATGTACTGCAGTCCCCCACATATTATGAACTTTTTCTCATTAGTGTCTTTCACCTTATTTAACCAAAAAGATAAATAAATAAGAAAAATGATATGGAGTTCCCCCCTATTTTTGATATGAAGAATAGTTAAAGCAGACACTGCGGGCCAATATTATTTGGCTGGGAAGGTGGTCATACTCAGCATGCTATGATTTTTCCTCAGCCTGATTCCAGCTGAGGAAAAACTTGCAGATGGACACTGCATCATTGAATAACATTGGTGCGAGTGCAATATGATTTTATTGGATTGTACTCACCAAATCTATATGTCTTCATCCCTGATGAAGAAGGCCGTGACAGCCTTTGAAACTAGTTGGAGTAACGCTGGACTGCAATCCGTCTAACAGCATTGACGGAGATGTCCGCACTGATAAACAAATCCGCCCATTGTGATCACATGACTGCTACAGCGTCTGACGCAAATTCCAGACAGAAGACCAAGAGACGCGTCGCTGTGCCCGCTGGCCAAGGAGTATAGCTGACGGCGGACCGTACCAGCCCCGAAGTTGTGCAGGGGAAGAGCAGAGGAACCAACAGCCGAATCGAACACTATACTTGGATCAACAGAAATTGCAAAGTAGAATGATTTACTGCTGAGCCACTGTTCATACAGAAATCTCTTCAACTCTAGTAAAATTTTACCAATATAAAAAGGTATGATTACTTATGGGATTCTTTTCCAAATGATGTTATGCTTTGGTTAAGAGATAACTTGCAGATTCTGGGAGAACGGCCAATGTCACCACCACAAACCTGTCATCAGGGATCTGAAATCCACGAACCATGCTCTGCAAAACCCCTTCTTTGTGCAGGACCTTGTGCTTATTCTCTTCTGTATTCATACTCTTTGGTACTGCAAAAGAAAGGCTTAGGGTAGGGTCAGACTGCATCTGCCCCTAGCCTGGCGGATGCGGCTGAAACGTAGAAAATTTCTGCCTCAGTGCATAGCGTTACCAGCAGATAAAACTATGCGCTACCTGGCTATTGATCCCTATAGCAACCTTACGCTTACTGCAGCCGCCAACTCCACAGGATATGCAGAGCGCACAGGAAACACTGTTTGCAGCATTTTCCTGTCCGCGCTGCAAAAGCGCATATCTTGAAGATCTCTGTGGAGCCGGAGGCTGCGGTAAGCGTCCGGTTGCCAAGAGATCTATTGCCTGGCAGCACATAGCGTTACCAGCTGGTAACACTATGCGCTGAGGCAGAAATGTTCTAAGTTTCTGCTGGATCCAAGTGGCTAAGGGTCAGACACATGGGCACACTGCAGAATTCCGTAGACTTTTCTGTGCTTTTGCTGGTTTACAGATTTTAAAAAAATTTGCACATTGTCTGCAGCAAAATATGCACCAAAAATGCACTAAAATCTGGGGCTTGGTCTCAAGCCCTAAATTATCCCCAATCCTGCGCAGAGGGGATACCTTAATATGTTAGGAATAACCATTTAAATCCCTTTGAAACATCTTGCTTTTTTGGATCTATTCGTTTTATGCATAACCCTGGGCTAGAATTTTAGTCACTGTTTTAGCAAATCATGAGGAATTCAGCTAGGAATATTCTTAAGCGATTAAAAAATTCTAATAGTACAATTGATATAAACTGATTTTTTTTAAATGACGTCTTTCTTATCATGCTTATCTTTAGAATTAGTCTGACAGCTCTATGCAGTCTCCAGACTGTTCCTGTTAGTGTGTGCGTTTGCACCAAACCTATGGAAGCCTACGCATCATTTCTCCGTTAAGCTGCTTTCTCTGAGATGAACAATCACGCACTTGTAAATTTTAGTGCAGGTGTCTAGGGGTGTCAGCTGGCCTCTGTTTATTATTGGTGTGCTGTGTACAGGGAGACTGGCCAGGCCATCAGTAACAACTCTATGCAAACGGGTCAGGGAAATCAAAATAAAGCTTGTGCTGCTGGAACTTTAGGGTCTGAGGTTTTTCTGGCAAGACGTTCCCGAGTTCCTCTTAGGTGCTACTTAAAAATTGCTACTTGTTTGACTTGGAAGAAACTTCACATAACAAGGCCTATGTGAGATATGTGTAGCAAGGAAACCAGATGTGTGCAGGTGTGCTGCTTTTTTATTTTAAGTTCTACCGGAGGAACACTTCCTCTGCCTTTTTCTAAGGGGTTTCTCTTTTTTCAGAAGTCTGTTTGTACAATTTGTTTTTGAAGGGAAAAAAAAGTGCTGTAAAAATAGCCAAGACTTCATTTACATGATTTTGAACTTTATTTAAAGGTCTCTTATTTTATTGAACTTAATGAAATGTGCCAGCATCTGTATAATTTCTACAGCCACAACTCAGTACACAGCTATGACATGCCTAAATCTGCTAATCATGTGAAATTGGAACTATGAACATGTGTCCTGCTATATAACAGACTACAGGCCGAGTTAAAAACATTTTGTGAACCATATCAATATGCACTTCTCAATATTGAAATTACAACACTAAGAAGGAAAGGTTGTGGAGTCATTTACATAGTTTAAAGAAGTATTCATACCCTGTGAATATTTCCACATTTTTTTACGTGACACCCACAAATTGAATGCATTTTATTCAAATTTTTTGAGCCATATTAAGACAAACTTGAAAGTATTTGGTAACTGTAAAGGAAACAATAATTGGTATTTTAAAAATATGCGTCGGGTTGAATAAATAGTAATGGCTCTATCTTCGTAGTTTGGGTTTCAATTGGAATATATTAATAAATCAAACACAACAATAATCCTTAGAATGTGCTCTTTAATTACCAATATTCACTTTTCCACATAATCACGAGACTATTGGATACACTTCTGCCAATGATGAACAAGTTTTCTGAAACCATCATGGAAGAAGTCAACATATTCTGTTTCCTCAGACCAGCCCCTCACAGTTCTCGTAACTTCTTCATCAGGTGCAAAGTGATGTCTCCGCAGATCTTCTTTCATTATTGGGAACAGAGGGAAGTCCGACAGCGACAAATCTAGACTCTATGGAAGATGCCGTATGGTGGTGAGCTTCAATGTCTGAAGTTCTGTTGTGGTGGTATTTGAAATGTGTGGTCTGGCATTGTCATGCTGGAAAAACATTTCCCATTTCCTTTTGCTTCCTTTGATATTCTTTGTTTTAAAGTTGACAGCGTTGTGATGTAGCGCTCTATATTGATTGTTGTTCCACGTTCATTGACCAACCGTCTGTGCAGGTTGCATTCTTTATACTGTAACAACCATTATTCATTGCTAAGGCTTCCCACCAACTGGAGCTGTAGAGGAGAGTCTACTGAAAAGTCCAATACCTGCCGCATACCAGTGCTGTCATCTACTGAGACGTTCGAAATTGGAGGTATTACGTTTCATTCAACCCTCATATAAATCTAAAAAATTGTGATAGCCTGATACAACTAAATAAAATTGCCTCCTGAAAGTTACCTTATTAGTAAATTGAGAGACACTAATGAGCCATGCACACATGAACAGATCTGTAGACACTGTTCACACCACCAAGAAACTGAATTCAAAAAACATCAGAAAAACGAGCAAAAATACTCTGTTATAAAAAAAAAAATAGTAAAGCAAGTGCTGCATAAAAAGTGATAAAAACAGTATTTAGTTGATACGTTTTTTGCAAAAAATGTATACGAAGCCGCTCTACAAACGTCAAGGTACCGTATCAGCCAGTCCTATCTGTGTTCAAAAACTGACCATGTGAATATGTACTACATGACGGGTCAGACAGGTCCAGTGTCTGACACGACTGAACTGCAGAAAAGCTTTCATTAGCAGGACCCAAAGGGAGTGTGGCGCTCCCTTATCTTGCAGAAACAAGAACAAACTAAAGAGACACTAATGAGCCATGCACACAGTGAACAGATCGTAGGACACTTATTCACACCACCAAAAAACTGATCACAAAAAACAATCAGAAACGTGCAAAAAATACTCTGTTATAAAATAAAAATAGTAAAAGCAAGTGCTGCATAAAAAGTGATAAAAACAGGGTATTTAGTTGATACGTTTTTGCAAAAAATGTATACGAAGCCGCTCTAAAACCAAAGTCAGTAACCCTTTTCAGAGCAGTCCTATCTGTGTGTTCAAAAACCTGACCATGTGAATATGTACTAATGAGCCGGTCCAGACAGGTCCAGTGCTGACACGACTACTGCAGAAGACGCTTTATGTGCAGGACCCAAGGGATGGTGTGGGGTCCTTATCTTGCAGAACAGAAACATAAGAGACATAATGAGCATGCCCAGTGAAAGATCTGTGGACATGTTCCATAGCAAACTGAATAAAACTCGAAACGGCAAAAATACTCGTTATAAAAATAAAAATAGTTAAAGCAAGTGCTGATTAAAAAAGTGATAAAAACAGGGTATTTAGTTGATACGTTTTTGCAAAAAATGTATACGAAGCCGCTCTACCAAACGTCAAGGTAACCGTATCAGAGCAGTCCCTATCTGTGTGTTCAAAACCTGACCATGTGAAATGTACCTACATGGCCGGGTCCAGACAGGTCCAGTGTCTGACACGGACTGACTGCAGAAGACGGCTTTCATGTGCAGGACCCAAAGGAGTGGTGGGCGGCTCCCTTATCTTGCAGAAACAGAACAAACTAAAGAGACACTAATGAGCCATGCACACAGTGAACAGATCTGTAGGACACTGTTTAACCACCAAAAAACTGAATCACATAAAAACAATCAGAAAAACGTGCAAAAATATCTGTTATAAAAAATAAAAATAGTAAAAGCAAGTGCTGCATAAAATGATAAAAAACAGGGTATTTAGTTGATACTTTTTTGCAAAAATTATACGAAGCCGCTCTACCAAGCGTCAAGGTAACCCTATCAGAGCAGTCCCTATCTGTGTGTTCAAAAACCTGACCTGTTCACTGTGTGCATGGCTCATTAGTGTCTCTTTAGTTTGTTTCTTGTTTCTGCAAGATAAGGGAGCCGCCCACCACTCCCTTTGGGTCCTGCACATGAAAGCCGTCTTCTGCAGTCAGTCCGTGTCAGACACTGGACCTGTCTGGACCCGGCTCATGTAGGTACATATTCACATGGTCAGTTTTTTGGTGGTGTGAACAGTGTCCTACAGATCTGTTCACTGTGTGCATGGCTCATTAGTGTCTCTTTAGTTTGTTTCTTGTTTCTGCAAGATAAGGGAGCCGCCCACCACTCCCTTTGGGTCCTGCACATGAAAGCCGTCTTCTGCAGTCAGTCCGTGTCAGACACTGGACCTGTCTGGACCCGGCTCATGTAGGTACATATTCACATGGTCAGGTTTTTGAACACACAGATAGGGACTGCTCTGATACGGGTTACCTTGACGTTTGGTAGAGCGGCTTCGTATACATTTTTTGCAAAAAACGTATCAACTAAATACCCTGTTTTTTATCACTTTTTTATGCAGCACTTGCTTTTACTATTTTTATTTTTTATAACAGAGTATTTTTGCACGTTTTTCTGATTGTTTTTTGTGATTCAGTTTTTTGGTGGTGTGAACAGTGTCCTACAGATCTGTTCACTGTGTGCATGGCTCATTAGTGTCTCTTTAGTTTGTTTCTTGTTTCTGCAAGATAAGGGAGCCGCCCACCACTCCCTTTGGGTCCTGCACATGAAAGCCGTCTTCTGCAGTCAGTCCGTGTCAGACACTGGACCTGTCTGGACCCGGCTCATGTAGGTACATATTCACATGGTCAGGTTTTTGAACACACAGATAGGGACTGCTCTGATACGGGTTACCTTGACGTTTGGTAGAGCGGCTTCGTATACATTTTTTGCAAAAAACGTATCAACTAAATACCCTGTTTTTTTATCACTTTTTTTATGCAGCACTTGCTTTTACTATTTTTATTTTTTATAACAGAGTATTTTTGCACGTTTTTCTGATTGTTTTTTGTGATTCAGTTTTTTGGTGGTGTGAACAGTGTCCTACAGATCTGTTCACTGTGTGCATGGCTCATTAGTGTCTCTTTAGTTTGTTTCTTGTTTCTGCAAGACAAGGGAGCCGCCCCACCACTCCCTTTGGGTCCTGCACATGAAAGCCGTCTTCTGCAGTCAGTCCGTGTCAGACACTGGACCTGTCTGGACCCGGCTCATGTAGGTACATATTCACATGGTCAGGTTTTTGAACACACAGATAGGGACTGCTCTGATACGGGTTACCTTGACGTTTGGTAGAGCGGCTTCGTATACATTTTTTGCAAAAAACGTATCGACTAAATACCCTGTTTTTTATCACTTTTTTATGCAGCACTTGCTTTTACTATTTTTATTTTTTATAACAGAGTATTTTTGCACGTTTTTCTGATTGTTTTTTGTTATTAGTAAATTGAGTCCACATTTCTGTAATTTTTTTCAATATAGCTACAGCTGTTCTGTGAAGGCCTCAGAAGCTTGTTTGAGAATATTATGGAACAAACAGCTTCATAAACACCAAGGAGCACAACAGGCAGTTCGGCGATAATGATGATGAGTAAAACAGGGTAAGGTTATATAAAAGTAGCCCAAGCTCGAAATATGGAGCACAGCTCAATCCATCATCCAAAAATGAAATGAGTATGGCAAAACTGTAAACTGAACTTCCAAGTTAAAAAAGCACTAATTAGAGAAGCAGTCAAAAGGACCATTATTACACTGGAAGAGCTGCAGAGATTCATAGCTCTGGTAAGAGAATCTGACCACTGGACAACTATTAATTGTATACTCCACAAATCTGGCCCTAATGGCAGAGTGGCAAACAGAAAGCCATTTTAGAAAGCAATCCGTAAGAAGTCTTGTGTGCAGTTTGCAAAAAGCCATGTAGGGGACACACCTACCATGTAGAACAAGGTGTTCTGGTCAGTAAAGACCAAAGTAGAACTTTTGGGGCTAAATGTAAAATACTATGTGTGGTGGAAAACTAACACTGCACAGCACTCTGATAACATCATCCTCACTGTTGAATATGGTGATGGCAGGATCATGTTGTGAGGTTACTTCTCTTCAGCAGGTTCAGAGAATATGGTCAGAGTTGCTGGGAAGATGGATGGAGCTACGTACTGGGCAATCCTGGAAAACATGTTAGAAGCTGCAAAAAACTTGAGTCTGGGGTATAGGTTCACTTTCCAAAAGGACAACAATCCTGAACATACTGCTAGAGCTTCTATGGCATGCTCACTAAGCAGGTTGCCAAGAGATCTGCACCTGCAAAATGTGTGCAGGCCCTGGGAGCTGGGGACCGTTGTGGGAGCAGGCACATGTGAGAATAGACCTGCAGGGCATCCAAAGTGGTGAGCATGTCGGTATCCCTGCCTGGAGGTGGGAGAGGGGCCTTGCAGGGAAGCTGCCTGCACACAAAGTTGGTAGAGATATATACCCTAAAAGACTTGCTATAATAATTGCAGTGAAAGATGGTCCCACAAAGTATTGACTAAGAAATGCCAAGTACAAATGCACATCGCAATTTTCAGATTTATACTTTTTAAATATTTACAAATCCAGGCATCCTTTCCTTTAAACTTTGCAAATACTCGCAACTTTGTGTTGGTATATTATGTAAAATCCCACATCACAATATTCATATGTATATTTTTTAAATATTTGGAACGCCATGTATCATTTCCTTTACACTTCACAAGTACTTGCTACTTTGTGTTGGTATATTACATAATATCCCACTGAAATACATTTAAATTAGTGGCTGTAACATGAAAAAATGTAGAAGAGTTCATGGAGTATGAATACTTTTTCAAGGCAAAGTAAATCATAGGATTGATAGACATATTAATGATATGCAGATATTGAAAAAACAGAAACAAAACATTCAAAACATGTTGATTTATTCAGTATTGAGTATGACCACCATGCACTGAAATAAGCACATTATACACATTGGCATGATAGCAATCAGTTATTAAAGGGAATCTGTTGACAGATTTTTTATACCCCATCTGAGAGCAGCGTGATTAGACACCATCATTCAAGCGTTATACCATTTACTGAATTGCTTGCTATCATTTTGGTAACATCACTGTGTTATCTGCTGCAAATCTAGCAGTAATATGAATACTAAGTTCTATATAATCATGCCCACACTACAGATTATACCGATTAGTAGCTTCCTGGCCATTTCATTGTATTCCGAATGCTGCCAATCAGAGATGGGTGTAGGGTTATTCAGAGCTCTTGAGTGTACTTGACTACTTGAGAGCAAGTGTCCCAGTCCTCCAATGATAATGTAATCTCTATGCTGATAACATAGTGATTTATCAAAACTACCCAGTAAGTAAGGCTGGCTTCACATTTGCGTTTGTGTCTGCATGCTGATGGCATGCAGACACAAACGCACTCAAAAGCAGAGACACTTTGATGTGTCCGCAGCGGATAATGTCCGCCTGCGGACACATCACTGTGCAGCCCGGCAGCCAATCGGCATTGTCCGGGGGCGGGCCGGAGGCGGAGATCTGCGCCGGAGATCTCCTCCTCCCCACCGCCGGTAAGCTCCAGGACATGTCGGCGGGGAGAAACAGCTGATTTGACAGCTGTTTGAATCTCCCGCGCCGACACCTAGAGGAGATGTCGGCGCGGGAAGATTCAAACAGCTGTCAAATCAGCTGTTTCTCCCCGCCAACATCGCTAGCAGATTACCGGCGGCGGGGAGGAGGAGAATATCAGAGGCTGAGCTGATCTCCCGGTGGCCGTCGGTGATCTCCTGTGACATCACCGGCGGCCACCGGGAGAGATCTCAATGTGATCCGCAGCGTTCTCCTGCGGTGTCATGCAGAGGACACTGCGGACCCATTGAGATCAATGCATTTTTTGTGCGCTTGCAGGCGCTTGCGGATAGAGCAAGCGCCGCGAACGCACAAAAAAATGCTGCAAGCTGCGTTTGGAGCGCGGTCAGAGGGCGCATAAATTATGCGCATCCGAACGCAAATGCTGCCAAACGCAGCCATACACATGCACATGCGTTCCCATGTTAAACATAGGACCGCATGTGCGCAAGCGTTTGGCTGCGTTTGGTACGCAGCGTTCCATACGCAAATGTGAAGCCAGCCTAACATTTTACTGGAATCAAGGTTTCTGTCTCTACCTTATGCTGCTCTCTGATTAGGTGTAAGTGTAAGAACGTATATTTTAACATCATATAAGAGTGAATAACAAACATTAAACAGTGATTAAAAGGAACAAAGGAACAGAAAACAGAGTGGGATATCGAGGTTTTCTATGTATGCAATAACATTGTCATTGCCAGTGTAGAAATCATTCTTGTCACCAGTGTAAGATCTGAGGGCACACTCCTCAACAAAGTGCTGAATTGTTTTATGGTCAGCTCCACATTCACAGGTAGGAGAGTCAGATTATCCCCTCTTATACATAAGATCTACACAGACACCAAAGTTTGTTCTGATGTGCTTTAAGGTGACCCAGGTTTCCTTGATAGATTGAAGCCTGGTAATGGAGTTTGTAAGTGATGAAACATTTGAAGCTCATCGTCTACTTCACTGAGCCAGAGTTCTCGCCATTTCTCTTCTAAATTGAAATCATGTTCATACAGGGTGATTGCGGTTCGGATGGGTGGATGTCTAGATTTCAGTCGCTGTATTTGAACATCTTGGATATTTTGATGTATTAGGTTTTCATTATTCACTACTTTTGTTGTATTCTGTAAGTAGGACCTTTTATCTTCTCAGGTTTGCAGTTGCAGGATGGCTCAAGACAGGCAACCAGTGGACAGGCATAGGTCTAATGGCACCAGATATTATGCGCATGGAGTTGTTCAACTGAGTGTCGATTGCATTCACAAATCTGGTGACAGATTCCGTTAAATGATTAACAGAAGAATGTTTTGCCTTTCTGAATGTTTCTGGGAAGAAAAATCAGCAAGAACTGCTGCTGGCAGCAGCCTTTACAATTAGCTTTAACCAATTCATGACCTTTGACGTATATTTATAACAAAGGTCATGTCCCTGGATTTGGTGTGGGCTCACACGCTGAGCCTTTATCTTCTCCTGCACTTCTCGGCTTATGTGATCAACTGGCATGTGCCTCTAACAGACACAGATGGATTGCAGATTTGCCTACGATGGTTAATCATTTAAATCCTGATAGTAGGATTTCACAAACACCAACAGGGAGAGTATCATTCTCCACGTTTATCATGACCCCGATAGGTTGTCTTGATAGCTAGGGGTTAGCTGATGACCTCTGTGGCTATCAATGTGATTCTATATTCACAGGAGATCATGATTTATGCTATACAGAGCAGTGCTGATTCACAGCTCTGTACAGCACAAGTGAATGGATGACCGCAGCTTCAAATTCCCTAAGGGGACTAGTAAAAACAGTAAAAGAAAAGTTTTTAAACATATAAGAAAAAAAGCACAAACATTCATATCACTCCCCCTTTTGCCCCATTGAAAATAAAACTAAAAAATATTAACCTCTTTACGACCAATGACGAGTATACTCGTCATGAAAAGATGTCAGTTCCCGCATCATGACGAGTATACTCGTCATGGCTTTGAACTGTCACTGCTCCTAAACGAACAGTGACAGCTCAAATCTAAAAGCTGTCAGTGACAGCCAAGGGTCAGGGGCAGAGGTGTGGGGACCCCTGTTAGAGGTCCCCACACTCAGAGCGATGTGATCGGTCAGTCAATCTGACCGACCGATCACATCAAAATCGCGCAGGAAAGTGCTGAATGTCAGCACTTCCCTGCATGATCTCTGCAGGAGCCGGGCTGTCAGCTGTGCCCGGCTCCTGCAATCATCCCCTGCTTGTGCCCTATTATGTGCATCACTTCCCCCCCTCATCCCCCTGTCCCCCACTGTGTCTGCCCTCCCCGCTCATCCCCCTGTACCCCACTGTGCCTGCCCCCCGCTCATCCCCCTGTCCCCTGCCGTGTCTGCCCCCCCGCTCATCCCCCTGTCCCCCAGCTGTGTCTGCCCCCCCCCCCGGCTCATCCCCCTGTCCCCTGCTGTTTCTGGGCCCCCCCGCCGGTGACCGGTACTCACCGCCTCCTGCCGCCGCCGCCTCCCGCTTGCGTCCTCCTGCCGCCGCCCGCCTCCCGCTTGCGTCCTCCTGCCGCCGCCGCCTCCTGCTTCCGTCCTCCTGCCTGCGACCGCCGCTCTCACCCGACGTCTGGTAAGACCTCCCCCATCCCCCTGCATGGGGATCCCTGATCCCCCTGCATGGGGATCCCTGATCCCCCATCCCCCTGCATGGGGATCCCTGATCCCCCTGCATGGGGATCCCTGATCCCCCATCCCCCTGCATGGGGATCCCTGATCCCCCTGCATGGGGATCCCTGATCCCCCATCCCCCTGCATGGGGATCCCTGATCCCCCTGCATGGGGATCCCTGATCCCCCATCCCCCTGCATGGGGATCCCTGATCCCCCATCCCCTTGCATGGGGATCCCTGATCCCCCATCCCCCTGCATGGGGATCCCTGATCCCCATGCAGGGGATGGGGGATCAGGGATCCCCCTGCATGGGGATCCCTGATCCCCCATTCCACTGCATGGGAATCCCTGATCCCCCTGCATGGGGATCCCTGATCCCCCATCCACCTGCATGGGGATCCCTGATCCCCCATTCCACTGCATGGGGATCCCTGATCCCCCTGCATGGTGATCGTGGGACCTTCGTTGTGGACTACGTCGGAGGTGATCGAGCGTCGTGGGACCTTCGTTGTGGACTACGTCGGATCTTTTTATAATAAAGATGGAGTCCGAAATTTGTTTGTGTTTTTTTTCTAATAAAAATATTTTTCTCTGTGTGTATTTATTGACTACTTACCAGAGATTCCTAATGGCGGGTCTAACATTGGCCCAATATTATAAATCTCGGGCTTAGTGCCAGCTGCCAATAAAAAGCTGGCATTAACCCCTTTATTACCCAGTTTGCCACCGGCACCAGGGCAACTGGAAGAGCATGGGTACAGCGCCAGAAAATGTGCCAGAAGCTGTGTCTGCCCCACCCCCGGCTCATCCCCCTGTCCCCCGCTGTTTCTGGGCCTCCCCGCCGGTGACCGGTACTCACCGCCTCCTGCCGCCGCCGCCTCCCGCTTGCGTCCTCCTGCCGCCACCGCCTCCCGCTTGCGTCCTCCTGCCGCCGCCGCCTCCCGCTTCCGTCCTCCTGCCTGCGACCGCCGCTCTCACCCGACGTCTGGTAAGACCTCCCCCATCCCCCTGCATGGGGATCCCTGATCCCCCTGCATGGGGATCCCTGATCCCCCATCCCCCTGCATGGGGATCCCTGATCCCCCTGCATGGGGATCCCTGATCCCCCATCCCCCTGCATGGGGATCCCTGATCCCCCTGCATGGGGATCCCTGATCCCCCATCCCCCTGCATGGGGATCCCTGATCCCCCTGCATGGGGATCCCTGATCCCCCATCCCCCTGCATGGGGATCCCTGATCCCCCATCCCCTTGCATGGGGATCCCTGATCCCCCATCCCCCTGCATGGGGATCCCTGATCCCCATGCAGGGGGATGGGGGATCAGGGATCCCCCTGCATGGGGATCCCTGATCCCCCATTCCACTGCATGGGGATCCCTGATCCCCCTGCATGGGGATCCCTGATCCCCCATCCCCCTGCATGGGGATCCCTGATCCCCCTGCATGGGGATCCCTGATCCCCCATCCCCCTGCATGGGGATCCCTGATCCCCCTGCATGGGGATCCCTGATCCCCCATCCCCCTGCATGGGGATCCCTGATCCCCCATCCCCTTGCATGGGGATCCCTGATCCCCCATCCCCCTGCATGGGGATCCCTGATCCCCATGCAGGGGGATGGGGGATCAGGGATCCCCCTGCATGGGGATCCCTGATCCCCCATTCCACTGCATGGGGATCCCTGATCCCCCTGCATGGTGATCGTGGGACCTTCGTTGTGGACTACGTCGGAGGTGATCGAGCGTCGTGGGACCTTCGTTGTGGACTACGTCGGATCTTTTTATAATAAAGATGGAGTCCGAAATTTGTTTGTGTTTTTTTTCTAATAAAAATATTTTTCTCTGTGTGTATTTATTGACTACTTACCAGAGATTCCTAATGGCGGGTCTAACATTGGCCCAATATTATAAATCTCGGGCTTAGTGCCAGCTGCCAATAAAAAGCTGGCATTAACCCCTTTATTACCCAGTTTGCCACCGGCACCAGGGCAACTGGAAGAGCATGGGTACAGCGCCAGAAAATGGCGCTTCAATGAATGCGCCATTTTCTGGGGCGGCTGCGGGCTGCAATTCGAAGCATGGGGGGCCCAGAACGCTTGGGCCTTTCCATGCTGAGGATTCCAGCCCCCAGCTGTCTAGTTGTACCTGGCTGGGCCAAAAATATGGCGGAGCCCTACGTCATTTTTTTTTCTAGAATTAGTTCTAGAAATAAAAAAAAATGGGCTTCGCTGTATTTTTGGTTGCAGCCAGGTACAACGAGGCAGCTGGGGGTTGCTGGCAGTCTGTAGCTGCCAAGTTGTACCTGGCTGGACCAAAAATATGGCGGAGCCCTACGTCATTTTTTTTTCTAGAATTAGTTCTAGAAATAAAAAAAAAAATGGGCATCGCTGTATTTTTGGTTGCAGCCAGGTACAACGAGGCAGCTGGGGGTTGCTGGCAGTCTGTAGCTGCCAAGTTGTACCTGGCTGGACCAAAAATATGGCGGAGCCCTACGTCATTTTTTTTTTCTAGAATTAGTTCTAGAAATAAAAAAAAGCCTTCGCTGTATTTGTAGCCAGCCATGTACAACTTGGTAGCTGGCTGACTGGAATCCTCAGCGTGGAGAGACTCAAATGTTGTGGGTCCCCCACGCTGCAAATTTCGACCCACAGCCACCCAAGAAAATAGCGCATTCATTAGAGGCGGCATTTTCTGGTGCTGTACCCCAACTCTACCAGTTGCCCTTGTGCTGGTGGCACACGGGTTCTCCATATGCGACATGGTGTCCGCTAACAATTTCAATAGAAAATTAGCTCCAATTGTTAGCGGAAACCATGTCGGGTATGGAGAGCCCCTCCCTGTGTGCCTGAACATTGGAGCTCCCCCACAAGTGACCCCATTTTGGAAACTAGACCCCCGAAGGAACGTATCTAGATGCATAGTGATCACTTTGAACCCCCAGGTGCTTCAGAAATTCATCCATAAAAATGAAAAAGCACGTTTTTTTCCACAAAAAGTTTCTTTTTTCATTTTTACGGATAAATTTGTGAAGCACCTGGGGTTCAAAGTGCTCACTATGCATCTAGATATGTTCCTTGGGTGGTCTAGTTTCCAAAATGGGGTCACTTGTGGGGAGCTCCAATGTTTAGGCACACAGGGGCTCTTCATATCCTACAAGGTGTCCGCTAACAATTCCAATTGTTAGTGGACACCATGTTGCGTATGGAGAGCCCCTGTGTGTCTCCACATTGGAGCTCCCCCACAAGTGACCCCATTTTGGAAACTAGACCCCCAAAGGATTATATCTAGATGCATAGTGAGCACTTTGAACCCCCAGATGCTTCACAAATTGATCCGTAATAATGAAAAAAGAAATTATTTGTGGAAAAAAAGTGCTTTTTCATTTTTACGGATGAATTTCTGAAGCACCTGGGGGTTCAAAGTGCTCACTATGCATAAAGATACATTCCTTTGGGGGTCTAGTTTCCAAAATGGGGTCACTTGTGAGGGAGCTCCAATGTGGAGACACACGGGGACCCTCCAAATGCGACATGGTGTCCGCTAACAAATTGAGCTAATTTTCCATTCAAATTATTAGCGGACACCATGTCGCGTTTGGAGGTTCCCGGTGTGTCTCCACATTGGAGCTCCGCCACAAGTGACCCCATTTCGGAAACTAGACCCCCTAAGGAACATATCTAGATGCATAGTGAGCACTTTGAACCCCCAGATGCTTCACAAATTCATCAATAAAAATGAAAAAGCACTTTTGTTTTCCACACAAATTTTCTTCTTTCATTTTTACAGATCAATTTGTGAAGCACCTGGGGGTAGAAAGTGCTCACTATGCATCTAGATATGTTCCTTTGGGGGTGTAGTTTCCAAAATGGGGTCACTTGTGGGGGAGCTCCAATGTGGAGACACACGGGGACCCTCCAAACGCGACATGGTGTCCGCTAACAATTTGAATGGAAAATGAGCTCAAATTGTTAGCGGACACCATGTCGCGTTTGGAGGGTCCCTGTGTGTCTCCACATTGGAGCTCCACCACAAGTGACCCTATTTTGGAAACTAGACCCCCAAAGGAACATATCTAGGTACATAGTGAGCACTTTGAACCCCCAGATGCTTCACAAATTGATCCGTAATAATGAAAAAAAAATTTTTTAGTGGAAAAAAAAGTTCTTTTTCATTTTTACGGATGAATTTCTGAAGCATATGGGGGTTCAAAGTGCTCACTATGCATCTAGATACGTTTCTTAGGGGGTCTAGTTTCCAAAATGGGGTCACTTGTGGGGGAGCTCCAATGTGGAGATACACAGGGACCCTCCAAACGCGACATGGTGTCCGCTAACAATTTGAGCTCATTTTCCATTCAAATTGTTAGCGGACACCATGTCGCGTATGGAGGGCCCCCGTGTGTCTCCACATTGGAGCTCCCCCACAAATGACCCCATTTTGGAAACTAGACCCCCTAAGGAAGGTATCTAGATGCATAGTGAGCACTTTGAACCAACAGATGCTTCACAAATTCATTCATAAAAATGAAAAAAAACACTTTTTTTTCACAAAAAAATTCTTTTTGCCTACATTTTTTCAGTTTCACATGGGCAAAGGGATAAAATACATCCCAAAATTTGTTGGGCAATTTCTCCTGAGTACACCGATACCTTATTTGTGGTCATAAACCACTGTTTGGGCGCACGGCAGGGCTCAGAAGTGAAGGAGCGCCATTTCACTTTTTGAACGGAAAATTGGCTCTAAAATTCAAATTGCGCTCCCTCCCTTCTGAGCCCTGCCGTGCGCCCAAACAGTGGTTTATGACCACATATGAGGCATCGGTGTACTCAGGAGAAATTGCCCAACAAATTTTAGGATGCATTTTATGCTGTTGCCCATGTGAAAATGAAAAAATTGAGGCTAAAAGAACATTTTTGTTACAAAAATTAAAATGTCCATTTTTTCCTTCAACTTTATTTTATTCTTCAATATAGTTTTGAGTAGCTTGAGGGGTGCAGTTTTTGGAATGGTGTCACTTTTGGGTGTTTTCTGTCATGTACACCCCTCAAAGGCACTTCAAATGTGATGTGGTCACTAAAAAATTGGTTTTGTAAATTTTGCTGGAAAAATGAAAAATTGCTCATGAACTTTGAACCCTTATAACGTCCTATCAAATTTTTTTTTTTCTTCCAAAATTGTGCTGATGTGAAGTAGACATGTGGGACATGTTATTTATTAACTATTTTGTGGCACATAACTCTCTGGTTTAGCAGAATAAAAATTAAAAATTTGAAAATTGCTAAATTTTCAAAATTTTTGCCAAATTTTTTATTTTTTCACAAATAAGCGCAAAAATTATCGACCTAAATTTAATACTAACATGAAGCCCAATATGTCACGAAAAAACAATCTCAGAATCGCTAGGATCCGTTGAAGCGTTCCAGAGATATTACCTCATAAAGAGAGAGTGGTCAGAATTACAAAAAATGGTCTGGTCATTAAGCTGCAAAGTGACTCGGTCCTTAAGGGGTTATAAAATACGCATATTTGGTATCGCTTCATTCAGAAATGTCCAATCTATCAAAATATAAAATAAATTAATCCGATCGGCAAACAGCTACAACAATTCAATAAAGTACAAAACAGGTGATCAAAACATTAATTCTACCTAAAAATAGTATCAGTAAAATCATCAGATCAGTGCACAAAATATACCGTATTTTTCGCTTTATAAGACGCACCGGGTTATAAGACGCACCCAGATTTTAGAGGTGGAAAATAGGGAAAAAAAATATTTGTAGCAAAAAATGACTTTGATATGACACTCAGGCCCTGCGACCAGTCAGTGTTGGCATCTGTGTCCTTCGGCAGCATGTGAGCAACACCAATGACTTCTGCTCCAGTGTCTGTTGGCGGGGAGACAGACGCCAGCACTGACTGGTCAGAGGGCTGAGGCTCATATCAATATCACATGGGACATGACTATGCAACTTCTGATAACTTTGGTACTGCTGCAGAATCAGGGGTATGGGTGCGTGCACACGATGAGTATACGCAGCCTTTTGGACGCAGCGTCTTGCTGCTGTGTCCAAAATGCTGCGTAGTACAGTACAAGCATAGTGGATGGGATTTGTAGAAATCCCATACTCACTATGCTTCATCCGACCGCAGCATTCTGACAGCTGCGGTGCGGGTTGCCAGCAGTCCCTCCTTCTCAGCATGTTCATTTCATGCTGTGGAGTTGGAAGCGGCTCCCATCGGGGGACTGCATGGAGAAGCCGCCCCGCACCCGCCGCACATGGTGAGTACAGGGCAGCTGGGGTCTCCCTGCCTCCACATGTGGCTTCACTTATGTCCGGAGGAGCCGCGTCCAACACACAGCTCCTCCCGACTGTGAGCGCACACCCTTAGTATGGTCTTTATTACTTTTACAAGGGCCAACATGATGAAAGAGATGGGATTTGTTCATGTAGTAACAATCCCTTTAAGAACTATCACTCCCAGCATGTACTGTAGATCCTATAGCATGCTTGGAGTTCTAGTTATGCACAGTATTGGTAGTGTTAACTTTACTTTATTAGTGGTTATGTTACATATACATGTGGACTCACTTTAATGTGTCCTGCTTTGCCATCACCTTGCTGAAGTGAAGGAAGTGGCCATAGTCTGTATATCAAGTTCTGATGTGATGTCCTGTAAAGAGGGAGGGCCAGGGAGGGGGTCTGTACACTGTGCTGAAATATGATGCTCTAGCCCTGTCTCCTAATTACAAGTCACCACAGAGCTTGACCTGTATGCAGGGCCAGGGGATATATATATATTTATATGCAGGCTCCAGCCCTGCTCTCCATACACTGAAGCTCCTGATTTCTGCTTGGTGTCAGGGCTCAGCAGGACACATTACACTGAGCAGAGGGAGTGAGGCAGGACACTGACAAACAAGGTACCTGCTGTGATAAAGTGCCGATATGCCCTGCTCTGCCCCTGTCTTCATGGCAGTGAATCAGCACAAAGCTCAGTGCTGATTCACTTGCCACAGCTGCACCCAGCTCCTCCGTTCTCACTATCTGCAGCACACAATGTCCCCAGCAGCTGCAGGAGCGACCATGTGTGCCGGCTAAGCAGCTTCTCCTGCTCCCCCTGCTCTCACCTCTCGTGCTGTCTTCAGTGCAGAGAGGTGGGTGGGGACTGGGAGCAGTGAAGTGAATATTTAAGTAGATAATGAGTCGGGGACACGTGGTGCTCCTGCTGCCCGGATTCTTCAGCAGGGACAATTCCCTGTCACTTCTGACCCAACTTCACTGCTGTCTCCCCCTCCCAAGCAACTGAGGATGCTAGAATGTTATATTCCTTTTATAAGACGCACCCCCACTTTCCTCCAAAACTTGGAGGAAAAAAAGTGCGTCTTATAAAAGGAAAAATACTGTAAGCTATCACTTAGCCTTAGATGCTGAAGAGTGAAAATATTACGGTTCTCGGAAAATGGCACCAAAAGCGATATATTTTTTGCTTCTTACATACCTTTGAATTTTTTTTCTCCACCATTTATATTTAAAAAAAGAACTAAACATATTTGATATCTGCGTATGCATACTTAAGGGGTTAATCATACTGCCAGGTTAATTTTACCACATACATTGTGTGCAGAATTATTAGGCAAGTTGTATTGTAGAGGATTATTTTTATTATTGATCAACAACTATGTTCTCAATCAACCCAAAAGACTCAGAAATGTAAAAGCTTAATATTTTTGGAAGTTGGTGTTTTTATTTTTTTAGTTTTGGCTATCTTAGGAGAATATCTGTTTGTGCAGGTAACTATTACTGTGCAGAATTATTAGGCAACTTAATAAAAACCAAATATATTCCCATCTCACTTGTTTATTTTCACCAGGTAAACTAATATAACTGCACAAAATTTAGAAATAAACATTTCTGACATGCAAAAACAAAACCCCCAAAAAATTAGTGACTGTGTACTGTTTTCCCTCCCTGTAGATCTCACATTTTAGGAGGGACCACAGGTTCTCTATGGGGTTCAGATCAGGTGAACAAGCAGGCAATGTCATTATTTTTTCTTCCTTTACACCTTTACTGGCCAGCCACGCTGTGGAGTAGTTGGATGCATGTGATGGAGCATTGTCCTGCATGAAAATCATGTTTTTCTTGAACGATACTGACTTCTTCCTCTACCACTGCTTGAAGAAGTTTTCTTCCAGAAACTGGCAGTACATATGGGAGTTGATCTTCACTTAATCCTCAACCTGAAAAGGTCCCACAAGTTCATCTTTGATGATACCAGTCCATACCAGTACCCCACCTCCACATTACTGGTGTCTGAGTTGGAGTGGAGCTCTCTGCCCTTTACTGATCCAGCCTTTGGCCCATCTGTCTGGCCCATCAAGAGTCACTCTCATTTCATCAGTTCATAAAACCTTTGAAAAATCAGTCTTAAGGTATTTCTTGGCCCAGTCTTGACTTTTTATCTTATATTTCTTGTTCAAAAGTGGTCGTTTTTCAGCCTTTTTTACCTTGGCCATGTCCCTGAGTATCACACACCTTGTGCTTTTTGATACTCCAGTAACGTTGCTTCTCTGAAATATTGCAAAACTGGTGGCAAATGGCATCTTGGCAGCTTCATGCTTGATTTTCCTCAATTCATGGGTAGTTATTTTGCGCCTTTTTTGCCCAACACACTTCTTGCGACCCTGTTGGCTATTTGCCATGAAATGCTTGATTGTTCGGTGATCACGCTTCAAAATTTTGGCAATTTCAAGACTGCTTCATCCCTCTGCAAGACATTTCACAATTCTGGACTTTTCAGAGCCCGTCAAATCTCTCTTCTGACCCATTTTGCCTAAGGAAAGGCATTTGCCTAATAATTAAGCACACCTTATATAGGGTGTTGATGTCATTAGACCACACCCCTCCTCATTATAGAGATGCACATCACCTGATTTACTTAATTGGTAGTTGGCTCTCAATCCTATACAGCTTGGAGTAGGACAACATGTATAAAAAGTATCATGTGATCAAAATACTCATTTGCCTAATAATTCTGCACAGTTTAGTGAACAAGGTAAATTATAAAGAAAAGAGCAAAAAAAAGTGTAGAATTACTCTTTTTTTGCAATTTCACTGTACTTGGATTTTGTTCCCATTTTCCAGTACATTACATGGTAAAATAAATGTTATCATTCAACAGTACAACTTGTCCCGCAAGAAACAAGCCCTCAAATGGCTATATTGATGGAAAAATAAAAATAACAAAGCTCGAAAATTAAACATCGCAAGGTAGTGAAGGAGTAAAGAGGAAAAAGTCAAAATATATGAATTTGAATTGTACAGTATTGTACCCTCTGAAGTACAGTATTTCTCACCTCTATGCAGCACAGTAGGCACATGTTATCTTGTTGTCAGCACAATAGATGTTCTTACCTCCATATACTAGTTCAGCATGGAAATAGTTGAAGACATTGATCTACTTGCAATCGGTATGTTCTCCTTTAATTTTAACTGCACTTGGCACAGAAAAAAAATTGTGCTAATGGCTTGTGCAAGTAGCTTTTCAGAATATGTTGTCCAGAGTGTAAACATGAGGAATAATACTATATCTGCAAATTGTATGACTTGTATTCTGAATTTTCACCAGACTTCCTCTCTGCAAGCCCTATCTATGATCTAATATAAATTCCCAGCAGGTATTATTATTATTATTTATTTATTTATAAAGCGCCATTAGGTTCCATGGCACTTTACATGAGGATGTGGGAGAAAAGAACAAGTACACTAAATCTAGGCGATCAGGACGTACAGGTACAGGAGGGGCAGGGACCCTGTCGGAGTAAGCTTACTGCTCTCATACAGTGCTCCGCACAAAGAAGGATCTGAGTTAGCGTTGAGGAATTTATATAGCAATACTGTCCTGTCAGGATGTGAATACAGCTCTGAAGTGAGGTAAAAGACTTGTTAGAAAGCTCAGTACAATCTTTCTATGTCTCCTACATGTTTCCTCTCCCTGCTCCTCACACATCCTTCTCATCCCCTCTCCACAGTGAGCTAACAGTCAGACTTCTCTAAGCAACATAGATTTGAGCTGTTTGTTTAGCAAAGTGTGTTAAAAGTACAGTTTCATAAAAGTAATTATTATTATAGCATTTCCTTTATTAATTTTTTTCATTTATGTTTTTACATTTGTAACCAAATATGACTGCAACATATGAAATATGATTATAATTGATATGAATTTGATTTTTATGTACCAGATACATCTGGGATTTGTTTTCCTGAGGAAGGGGCCAGAGCGCCTTGAAACACCTAGAAAATAAAATTACAATCATTTATCTTCATCAGGAGTTGTGTATTTGGATGGTAGCATGGTCATAATTCTTTTTCTTTTTTGGTCTGTTATGCATTGTGAGCATTGTGACAAATAATCATGATCTTATGATTCTCATTTGGTCTGACATGCATTGTGAGCTAACAAGTAACTGGAAAAGAAAATGGCACTACATAGGGCGTTACCCATGTTACACATCAATTAAAGATAGTATGGAGTTGCTCACCTTGTATGGTTGTGAGAGTCACAACCACTTTGCACACCTGTGATATCGTATTGATATAGTTATTGATGGTCGGCAACAGTCTTCCACGGTATTAGTCGTAACAGACAAAAAAAGTAAAAATGGAATTATGACCATGCTACCATCCAAATACACAATTCTTGATGTGATTTTATTTTCTTCGCGTTTCAGGGCGCTTTGGCCCCTTTCTCAGGAAACAAAATCACAAATGTACCAACTGTACCATCATCTGTGGTACATCCTCCTCCTATTCTAGTTAAAAGTAATCTGAAGTATGAGGAGCAGAGAATACTTGATTCTTATATTGTGGGAGAGTCTGTGCAATATCTGGTATGTTGGAGGGTTATGGCCCACAGGAGAGATCCTGGCTTCAGGCAAAAAATATCAACGATAAAATTCTGATCAAGAAGTTTCATCTCCAGTTTTCCAGTGAACTTGGTCTTAAGGGTCTGGAAGATCCTCATAAAAGGGGGTACTTTCACATTTCCACCATACCCTGTTTATGCCACATCTGCTTACATCATTAGGAACCACCATATCCAGTCTGAAGGTGGTACTGGTGGTAGAGAAGTCAGAGCCAAAACCTCTGATCAGCGCAGGCTCTGTCCATCCACTAAGGTTAGAAGTTGGAGGTTTCCTGTTTTAACCAGGTCTGTTTTTTGAACGGTTCTCTTGTGTCATGTTTTAGTACCTTGCTGCCATCTCAGTTTTGGCCCAGCTCTTTGACTTTTCTAACGGATCCTGATTTTGTCTTTTTTGTGACCTCTTGACTTTGACCCTGCTTGGCGACTGTTCCTGTCTTGGGACTGCAGCCTATTCATCTGTAGAGAGCAATCTTCTGAACACCGTTAAAAATCCAGATCCATGTATAGGGTTAAAGTGTGGCATTTGTTTTCTGCCAAACAGAGTGACTTGATCCAAGTCTGTCCAAGATAGCCATTTTAAGCCTGTGGCCTTGGACAGACGTCACATAAGACCTTTACAAGGAAACTTGAAGAAATGAGATAAAAAGCTGTACACTACAGATATGTTGGTAAGAAATCTGATTCAGACTAGGACTTAGTGGGGAAAAGATTTTAGGCCAAAAATTCCTGTGGCACTTTGCAGATGTGAAAGTTGATTAATAAAAAAAAGCATGAAATTAATTGTTCTTGGTGTTTATGACTTTAATGTTTGGTCGTAATTGTAAAAAGCACTGCAGATGGGTAGTAAACTCATTGGGTTACTAATGAGTTTGGATTAGGTCTTGAAACATGTTTAAAGGATTATCTGTTTTGCACAATTACTACAGTATTAAGATCATGTATTTAGGTATATTTTCTCTTGGAGAGTTTCTGCAAAAAAAGTTACCATTAGCAAAACTTGTAGACAACTGGGCCAAGTATTCCTGTGCCACTTTACAGATATGAAAGTGTGTCAATTAAAAGTATGACATAAACTGTTGTTGGTATTTGTAATAATTCTAACAAGGCCTGCAGATGATTATCATGTAAGTATACTTTCTATTAGCGTGTTTCTGCAACATAGTTACCTTTAGCCAGAGCTGTAGAGAAGTAGGGCCTTAACAGTTAGTGGACGTATTGCTCAGGCCATAGTCACAAGTGCCCATTATTGATTGACAATACACCTTTTTTTTGCCAACTACTGAAATGCCTTGTTGCATTACATCCACCTTGTCATGTTGCAGGATCTCCCGAGCTGGATGAAGTGGGTGCTCTGCTGTCTAATGGCAGTCCAACTCTTGGTCAAATATCCTGGGTGGACAGATATTAAAATCTAACATATTCACACCCTTTAATAGTGACCACATTACCTAAATCCCTGGCCGCTTAAACCTCACCAACACTCCCTTATTGAGTTTTTATTGTGCAAAACCACAACCTCAATTCCAAAAAAATTGGAACACTGTAAAATGTAAAGAACACAAGAATACAATAATTTGGAAATCCATAATTTATGCACAACAAAACATAAAACAAAAATCAGAAGGTGAAAGCTTTTTCCATTTATTTTAAAAATACTCAACTAATTTAGAAATTGATGGCAGCAACACATCTCGAAAAAAGTTCAGGTGGGGCCGTGTCAACCATTGTGTAGCATTCCCTCTTCTGTAAATGTCTTGGAAGTGAAGGAACCAATTACAGGAGTTTGGGAGAGGAATGTTTTTCCATTCTTGTCTGATGTAGGATACTAGCTGCTCAACCATCTTCTTTGCTAGATTTTTTTGTTTAAAGGAATGTATCATCTAGATTTATTTTAATTTAAGTGAAACCAGATGGCTGATAAAGCACGAATATTTTTGGAGAGTACTCCCTTACAGTAGGCCAATTTGACACCAAATGGATTTGACAATTCTTTCTTGAGTCCAGGGATCTCCATCTTTTTTTCATGGGCCTTCCAGAATTTCACGTAGCAAGTATGCATTACAATAGTCACATGGACGCATCATTGTTCTTTATCGGAAACATTTAAGGAATGCTTTGCAACATGTGCAGAGGTCACTGTGGACGGGAATGAAAAAGGTGTCTTTGATATTCCCTAGTGTGAACAGTGTAATCCTGTGTGCTTAGTATTACTGAGTACACCACAATTGAAAAGTAAGATTTTAATCAATATCGCACTGAAGAATTTCCAAAAGTTTGATAAGTCAGTTTCACAGATAATTTTTTTTAACCCTGAAAAGAATAAAGTTAACAATGTAAATTTCATTACGAAATATTCAGTATTAGTGAAACTTGTTGATGAAAAAAGTTAATACACCCCACCTCAAAAACAACTATGTTTAGTACTTTGCATGACCTCCATGATTTTTAAAGGGAACCTGTAATCCCCTTTGGGCATTCTAAACTGTGCCCACCAGCTGTATCATGATGTAATTTGGGATCCTGTAACCCCTCTATATGGCCTGATGTCCCCCGGCATACCTCAGAAATACACTTTTATTCTTTCCCGCACTGTATGGTAATGACTCCTGAAAAGGTCTGGGAGGTTTCCTCTTTGTGGTCCTCGCTGCCCTCCTGCCTGATACAACTGCCCCACTCTTTTGAAACTGCAACCCCTCCTGTGTATGGATGTTGATTGACAGGCACTACTCTTGCGCCTGAGCAGTTAATGCGTCATTGTGCTCCATTGAAAATGCAGTGCCCGAAGTCTCGCGAGATTCCATTGCACAGGTGTGAGACTTCACAAATCTCGTGAGACTTCAGGCACTGTGCATCTTCAATGGAGCACAGTGACCTGCGCACTGTGCAGGCGTGAGAGTAGTGCCCATCAATCAACATCCTAACACAGGAGGTATGGCAGTTTCAAAAGAGGGGGGCAGATATTTCAGGCAGGTGGGCGGCAAGGACCACAGAGAGCAGACCTGCTGGACCTTTCCAGAAGTCATTACCATACAGCGAGGGAGAGAATAAAAGTGTATTTCTGAGGTATGTAGGGGGACATCTTGGCACATAGAGGGGTTACAGGAACCCCAATTACATCATGTTACAGCTGGTGGGCACCAACTATTCTAGGCATGGAATGAACAATTTGGTGACATATGCAACAACTATCTCTTCCCATTCTTCAAGAACGACCTCTTTTAGAAGCTGGATGCTGGATGGAGAGTAATGCTCAATTTGTTTCTTAAGAATTCCCCATAGGTATTTTGGTTGGGTTGAGATCAGGAGACATACTTGGCCAGTGAATCTTTTTCAACCTGTTCTTCTTTTGAAATATAATAGATGAATGTTTTGGATCATCGCCATATTAGAAAAGTAAACGACTACCAAGGGCTGATGATAGCATCTTCTCTTTCAATATGTAGCAGTACATCTGTGAGTCCATGATACCAACAATGAAATGTAGCTCCCAGACACCAGCAGCGCTCATGCACATAAAGACACTGCCACCACCATATTTCACGATAGCCACGATGATTTTTTCATCCTTTCTTCACACACCACACAGTTCTAAAAACATTTATGTTTCTATCATTCCAGAGAACAGTCCCAGCAGTCTTTAGATTGTACAGCATGGGATTTGGCAAATTATAGCTGGACTTTTTTTGTGCATGGACTTTAGGAGAGGCTTTCTTTGTGGATGACACTCATGCATGCCATTGCATTGTAGGTATACATCATATTGTCTCACAGTAAATATAACTGAACTTGTATGTTAAATTTCTTCAACCTTTCTTATCAGACTATACTCCTGCTTAGGTGTTAACTTCCATGGTCGAGTTGGATGACTGTATGAAATGGTTGTAAGTCCATTCCCCTTTTTTATCCTTCTTTTTTATATCACTTTTATTACACCACTAGATAAGTGCCCGATGCTATCACATTGGAAGGACGGTGTCAGTCTCTGCTCTCGCCCTGTGTATTGTCTCTCTCCCCTCTGTGCTTGCTCCTTTGACCTGGCTCACCCCTATCTGCTCTCTCTCCCCATGTGTGCTCTGTCTGCCTCCCTGTGCAGTGAGAGTTGGTGTCCAGTAATGTTCTAACCGTGCAGGCTCAGTTAGTAATTCAGCATTGTGTGTGGCGGCGATGTCCGATGAAAGTGAGCAGCGGGTTTTATGGCATTGGGTTCCTGGTATCTGTTGCAAGTGTCTACAATTTTGTTTGTAATGGGTACCGATAGTGGGTGCCATGTTGCACACCCTTCACTTGGGTGTGCAAATATGGCTACTGCAGCATGTGGCAGGTGGTCATCTGGATGGAAGTAGATGACAGATCGGACTCAGGATTATGTAAATAGATTAAGTACATTTTTGCTGATCTTCTTTTAGGCTTCACCTTTCTTATGTAAATAAATTAATTTTTTTCTCAGTTATATTTCTCTTCAATGTGGTGCCATCGCTGACAGCATTAAAAGCAAAAGGGATTTCTTTATCTAACATCATTTTGTAGTCAACTGTTTGCTGGACACATGTTAACTTAATAATTAGACTTACCTGGAGATAAATTCTTTTTGACTAGAATTTTGTAGTCTAAACTTTAACTTTGCTCCTAATACTTTCAATAGGGTATCCTTATTTTTGCAACATGGCCTTAAATACTTAATCCATGCTGATTTAGGAGAGACCAATCCACAGTACAAAACTTCCCTATGTGCCTGGATGATAGGGTCAGTTATGGCTTTCTTTACACTTTCCTCCAGGACTAAAGTATTTTTAGGGGTGTTCTGCTATCCTCTGGTATATTTGCGCATTCCTGGGACACTTTGAGGCTGTTTCATCAATGCTTTAACACAAGGAAACTCTTTTGGTGTTTATATATTGGTTAGAATTATCTCTGCCGAAATGAGCACAGTTGTGGAGGACGGGGCATAACCATGTCCTACACATCAAATTTATCAAAAGGGCTGGTATTTTGCCTACCAGAAATGCTACTCCAGTCCCTGACTGTTGGGACCGCATGGGAAGCACATGACACCCACGCCAAATTCATTAAGTTGTTCTCTGTCTTTAAATAAATTTGGTACTTACTACCCTGGAGAGTAACTACGCCAGTCGTGATGAATCGGCCCCTTTATGTGAAGTTTCTTTGTCATCTCTCTTAATAGTGGGATGAATGCTTGAGGTATTTGCAGTATACTAGAGGCCTTTGTCAATACTTTCCTGCAGTATGCCTTAACTTGAATATATGGCAAGTTCAACACTTTACAAAGCTTACATTTCTCCTTAATATCTGGCAGTGTCAGCCGTTTGTGGTTGTCTAAATGCCACAAGTCCCTGAAATGGGAAATACTTCTCTGCCACCAGCTGTTAAATAATTTATTTTTTCTGCCCCTGGGGAAAGCATGTATTTCGCCACAAGTAATTGTGGTTTTCATAACTTATAGATTGAGTCAAAGCACATAACATGTGCCATGCAGCAGAAAAGGAAAAGGCGTCTCATGCCTAACTTTAAGGTTATAAAGGTAAGCTATTAGATTTGGATGCTATGTCTCTCTTTATTATGGTCATTATTTTCTATTTTACCAGCTCTCTATTGGACTTTGCATGCACCTTGTATTCACATTATGCTTGTACACCTTTTGTTATTTTATTATACTATATTTATGTGTGGATTTGTTTATTATCACTACTGGTTAAATACCATTTTAAGTTACTATACACACCTGTGTACAGTATATTCACCATAGGGGATGGGACTTTTAGACACATCCTCTTTAGTTGAGTATTCTTATACTTTAATTTAAAAAATATGAAATAGGATGCTTTGTTCATTGATACCTGTATTGATCATACCAGAAATGTGTCAAGAACGCTTGTCATCTGTTTGCTTTGTAATGCACTTTTAATGAAGAAAGAAGCACTTGTGTGTTAGAGCTCGCCCTCTACTTTATTTTTAGGACTTTTCTGGTTCCACACCTGTGTACAGTATATTCACCATAGGGATGGGACTTTTAGACACATCCTCTTTAGTTGAGTATTCTTATACTTTAATTTAAAAAATATGAAATATAATGCTTTGTTCATTGATACCTGTATTGATCATACCAGAAATGTGTCAAGAACACTTGTCATCTGTTTGCTTTGTAATGCACTTTTAATGAAGAAAGAAGCACTTGTGTGTTAGAGCTCGCCCTCTACTTTATTTTTAGGACTTTTCTGGTTCCACACCTGTGGAAATTGGCAATTGGTGAGCTGAACATTTATACTTATACACTGTTTTAGGCTGCCTTCACACTTGCGTCCCCCTCCGCAGCGTCCTGCGGAGGGGGATCGCAAGCTGAGCGCATACACCGCAAGTCCCTATGTTTAAAATGGGGACACGGGTGTATGTGCTCGGGCGCAGATTGGTGTGCGCACCCATTCCCTTCCGTGAGTGATTTGTACGCATGCGAACGATTGCATGCAAATCGCACACTCTCGTCCACACCCTGAACGCGACATGTCTCGTTCCTGGTCCAGATGAGAATGTATGATTTGTGGGCATTCATCCACATGCGTACAAATCATACATGGCAGCAATGGCTGCGGACGGGGTGCACACGGCAATCTGCACCCGAGCGCATACACCCGCGTCCCCATGTTAAACATAGAGACTTGCGGTGTATGCACTCAGCTTGTGGTTCCCCTCCGCAGGACACTGCAGAGGGGAACGCTAGTGTGAATCCAGACTTAGGTCTAATTACTTATCAAATTCTTATCCTTGGTTCTTATATTGAATTCTAGTATATTATATTGGATGTATTATCTTTCTATTGTTATGGGCAGCCTACTTATACTTTTATATTAATGTGATTCATTACTCACCATTATTTAAGGATGGAGTCCTATGTCATCACAATTACTTGAAGCCAGCTTTAAACATATAAATGTTTGGTACTCCTATACCACACCTTCTTTCATGTGATGTGTGGCTATGACGATGTGTGTTGTAGAGCCTGACATTGTCACAATCGCATGATGAGTGCTCAGTCATGTGCCCTGACAACTCATCTCTGTAGTTGTTTTCATAATGGTTTGACTACACTTCTTATCATGTGATGTGTTACTCTGACAGCGCATCCTTATGACTCACGCATGACACAGCATTCATGACATTTTTACATAAACCAATATGCTACATACTCAGGGCCCACAATAGTAACAGGAACCCTTTCACTCAGTACACACAAGACCACCACGGATCCACCGGGTTCCGGGACACTAACATCTGGATCAACGGAACATATCATGACTCACTCAGTCAGTCCCAAAGTCAGCTGTGACCGCCTGGCCCTTGAGCCGTACTCGGTCTCTCACACCGCACATCTGACCGCCTAACCCTTGAGCCGCCTCGGTCCTCATCACACATTTGACCGCCTGGCCCTTGAGCCATCCTCGGTCCTCATCACACATATGACCGCCTGGCCCTTGAGCCGTCCTCGGTCCTGGACACTGGCTGGCATGTACGCATCTTTGTGCCACCGGCATGGAGCTGGCTCCCTTCACTTCCCCCACCGGGGACGGATCACTTCCAGCATATCCTCACATGGCAGTGGTCTGGACTGCTCTGATTCCCATCGTCCTCGCTCTCATTCAGACACCTGGCAGGTTCTTATCCAGGCTGCCTCACCCACACTGCAATACAGTGAGTCAATCAGCTCATCTCACTCACACACAGACCTGCATTGATAACCCTTGCGATGCACCCGGCCAGGGGCCACATCACCACAAGAGGTTAATCTTCCCTTTTCCTCCGTTCTCACACTCTGAGATAAGATCAACCTCTCTCACAGTTCCTGCATACTTCCTTGCACTTGAATTCACAAGGGCTGTTGGGAAGGATCATTCAGTACACACTGCTCTCTGCACAGCTCCTCCATGGCTGCATCTGCACATGCTGCTTTGTCCTGCTGCTACTACATCAGCATGCTCCATGATCTCAGCTCCACTCCATGGCACTCCTCAGCCACCATCCTGTGTACCCAGAGCATTCTCCGCCTCCTGCAGCTCCACCATCGCTCCTTTCTCCCTCCATGTGCTGGTCCTCAACTCACCTCCTCCCTTTTGTATGTGGTCTTTTCCTTCTACTGTTGTTGATCAAGCAGGGGGTGGAGCGGTTTGGTTTCTTTTACAGTCAATGTAAGGGGCGGACACGGAATTTGGCGCTGCTGGCTGGCCTGTCCCATGATGGGAGGATGCGGCACTCCTCCTGGCCAGCACATTGTGTCAGAATATGGCGGCCTCCATTTTTCAGTCTTTAGTAAGTACAGTCTTTTAGGCACACTCGACCCGGTTTTAATGGGTGACCAGCATCCTGTTCGTGACGCCAGTTTCAACAGTTGCAAGGGTCGGGTATTCAGCTAACCTGAGTCTTAGTCTTTTGGGAAAGTCATGGTGGCGTCCCCAGTTGCCGTGCCCCTGACCGAGCATGTTAATGGGGAAACTATTCACAGGGGACGAGTATAGTTTGTGACACCATCTGTGTTTTCTGGTCATAGGTGACCAGTGCTGCTAGCATGAGGTCCCAGAGGATAGTTGGTAAGGCAACTAGGTGTAACACTCCCCATGGACAGAGTGGGCCCCTTGGATTAGAGTCTTTAGTTAAAATAATTAAGTTGAGGGGTTGTAGTGCGGTTTGCAGCAGGGTGCGGGAATAATTGGAGCAACACCAGGTTGCAGTTCTCATCAGTCCTTTACTCATGGTACAGCATAGTCCTTGCCCAACTGGGGCACCGTGTCCTTCGGGATGGCAATATGGTCATCTTCCAGGCAGTCCGGCATCACTCCACTGAAACACCCTTTGTATGCATTTACTAGCTGCCCAAACTCTTTCTGCGATGTCTTCTTCCCCAGCACCTTCGTGCTACAAGTCCTGAGGCAGGTGACCACGGGTCCTGTTGGGTGATGGCCTGGCATGTCCTCTTGACCCTCTATAGCCACTGTGCCTGGGAGAGTCCACAGATACGGCCACTGCACCTGCACCTGTCCCCTCTCTTCAGCCAGTTCTTCTACCTTGACCTTGATGTAGATTCGGGGTGTAATAGACTGGGGTTCGCAACCGACCTACCCACTGATCCTGTTAGGGCCCAGTCCCAGCTTCCCTAGAACTCCATCTTGTTGCTCCTTGTCCTTCACTCTCCTAACCACTTCTCCCCACTTACTAACTTGTTCCCACACCCTCAACCTGCTCCTTCCTCCAGCAGCAGATGGGGTCTGCTCAAGGTGAGTTTCTTCTTCCCTTCTTCCCCTGGCTTGAAGTTGGGATGGATTGTTGGGTGTAAGGTTGTGTGTCTCAGTATTGTGTCCTCATCTTACCCGAGAGTGTGATACTACACCTGTTGATTAGGCGCAATACCACTGTGGCGATCAGACTGCAGGGGCGCCACATATATATTCAGTATTTAGTACAGTATGGTCAAACGTCTCTTAAGAGTGTAAAGTGGTCATTTTAGTAAGTCAGCAGTTTGACTATCCTGGGAAACATTTGGGCATTATGTAGTTGATCAGTCAGAAGGATAAGTCCAATATAATTTGATTTTTTTCATATTTAGGAATTCAAAAATCCAATTTCCTTGTATCTAATCTCTTCTTCCAATGTCATGGAGAGAAATACATAAATGTCATTAAAATTCTTTGTGGTATTATTTTTTGCTATAATTTTAGAAATCTTCTTTATTAGTAGCTGTTGGTGGGCTTTTATTTTTTTTTAGTGGGCCATCCAATATTTCTTAAAAATAGAAAAACAAATATTAAACAGGTGCCGGAGTCCACTCCGCGATGATTGTATTATGAACACACATGTCATCACTCCAGCGCTATTGCAGTTTAATATTTTTCATCTGTCGGTATTGCTCGCACCTGTAACTAGTTAGCACTGAATGATTTGCAGTTTGGGATCTTCCTTCTTTTACAATTGTCCACTCTTTTTTGATTCTTCCATGTAGCTTGAGGTTTTGGCATCTGGAAAGATTCAATTCCTTACATATGAATATAATGTTGAAGAAGTTTACCAAAACACATTTTATTTGATTTTGCTGTTTGTTTTCTTGGATCTGTTTTATTGCTGCAACTTGTCAGCTGTGTTTTGACCTGCAATATTCTCAATCTATCAAGATGTTTTTTTGCATCCCAGTCCAATTAGACCATGCTGTCTGTCATGTCCCAGCTGGGAAGAGAGAGGCACGGGTTGGAATGCTTATCAGCGTATGCAGTAACTG
>JARQOC010000003.1:321195653-321213153 GCA_033576535.1 Allobates femoralis
ATGCCATTGCATTGGGAAGAGCTGGGTAAAGCACCAAAATTTTGGAAATGTGCCAATAATTTTGTCTGGCCCATCTTGGGTTTTTTGTGTGAAATTTTGTCTAATTTGGCTTTTTTTCTTTGTTTTTTTTTGTGTGTTTTTTCCAATACACATCAAGGAAATAAACATATGTTTAACAAAGCATGTGTAATTTCAATATTTTTCTGTAAGAAATACCTGATTTTGTGGAACAATTTCAAGGGTACCTACACCTTCGTCCATTACTGTATGTATTAGAGATGATCAGACCTAACAGTATTTTTGCCAGTGGCTTAATTAGCACTATTCCTAAAATTATACAGGAGCTGATTTTTTTAACAGTGTTTCTTCAATATGTCTTAACGCCACTATACACACACAGATATCTGTGTGCAACTTCTGAACAGATCTCTGGTTACAGTGAAATCATGGACACATTGTCACATTTGTACACAGCCACAAAATGGAACAATGTGTCCATGATTTCACTGCAACCAGAGATCTGTTCAGAAGTTGGACACAGATATCTGTGTGTGTAAAGTGGCCTTATAGGGCTTCCCTAGGGGTCATTCCATGTCAAGTGAACCAATGATTATTACCTCTATATTTTTAATTCTTTTGAGATTTTGTTATTTGATAATAGCATGTCAGACAATGCAAGATGTGAAGAGAAAATTTTTTTAAAAATGTATTTTTTTTTAAATGATTTTCAAAGTTTGGAAAAAGTGTGAATTTCGCTGTTGCCTGCCTTTACGTTTCTCCTCATAACTCAGGCTAGGAATAAGATAGAGAGACAAAATAAACACCATTCTACTCAGAACTATACAGGCTTTCACCAGATATGTCACAAGAGGATCTTTGTTAATATTTTACCCATGTGATCGCAAGCGCAAAACTTTAAAACGTATTTCCGAAAAATTGGCGCGCTTCAAAAACTGCCCATGTGTCTGCTTTGCTCTTAGCCACATCTGTACCAAATTTCAAGTTGGGATCGCAATGGGATAATATTTTAACATATTTTACTATTAATAGCGTCAATGGGTCATTCCATATCAAGTGATCTAAATATGAATATTTTTTTTTACCTGACGTCTTTAGATTTTTATATTTTTTTTTTCCTTTATGAAGTACTACTTTAGTTAATTACAAATTAAAAGTTTGGAATTTTTTTCTTCATCAGTTAATTTTTTACAGATTTTTAAAGTTTAAAAAAAGGGTGAATTTTGGCCTGGTATGATTTTACATTTTTTTTTATCTCGGGCTAGAAATAAGATAGAGAAACAAAATAAACACCATTCTACTCAGAACTGTCCAGGCTTTCACCAGATATGTCACAAGAGTATATTTGTTAATTTTAATTTTTTACCCATGCGAATGCAAACGCAACATTTTGAAACGCATTTCCGAAAAAACGTTTTAATAAAATTTTTCCAAAACTGCCCATGTGTCTTTTATGCTCTTAGCCACATCTGTACCAAATTTCAAGTTGGGATCCTGATGGGATCATATTTTAAAATATTTAACTATGGTTAATCTCATTTTATAAAATTTGAAAACATATGAAAACATACATACTCAATCTTTTAACAAAATCTTGAGACATATAAAATATACAAAAAGAGAATTCACAAAGTTATTAGTAACTTTAAGATAAGCTGCAAATTTACTTTTGCGCTTATCTCTGGTGCAATATATACTACAATCTAAATATAATTCCAAACACTCAAGTATACAACCTTTCTCAGGGTTTTGAGATGTTCTGATGTCAAGGGGACAAGCAGCCCCAGCAGAATGATTTTTATCACTTGGCCCCTTCTAACAGGTTGACCACGTAAGTGGGTCATTACCCGTTGAGGCCTAGTTGGAATAGTCTATCGACTGGTGTACCGGAAAGGAAGGCCGAAATATTAATGATCTACTCACAGCTCAGAGTTTCCGATACTTGTCTAATGTTCACTAGAATTCTGAAGGTATAGGTATAGAAAGGAAATACCTAGACTGAATGTATCAGATGGGAAGAAAAGAGAGATAGAAAAGAAGAGAGAGAGAAGAGAAACAAAAACCATTAGAAAAAGTTATACTGGGAAAGAAAAGCCACGTAAGAAAAAAAGAAAAAAAGGAGGGGGGGGGGACGGGTGAGGTATGGGAAGGAGAAAGGGTACTCATCCCACTGGCTCCCCATCAGCCAGAGGTCGAGCCATATTATCTGTGCTGGAAAAGATACTCCTAAATTCTGCAGAGTCGTGAAAAAGAATCCATTCAACCCAAATCCCTAAGAATTTGTTCCGAGATCCCGACGCATCAGCTGCGAGCTCCTCCATTCGATATATGTCCATCAATTCTTTGAACCAATCAAGTAGAGATGGAGCCCGGCTTGATTTCCAGAACCTCGGGATCACAGCACGAGCAGCCAAGATGCAAAAGCGGAGAATATCCCTCTTCTGTAGCCCAATAGGACCTGGAAAAATGGATAACATTGCCGATTCTGGGCAGCATTCGGCTTGTTTACCTGTTATCCGGGCGTATGCATTGAAAACCTCAGACCAGAACCGCCGGATTTTCCCACAACTCCACCAAATGTGTATCATTGTACCCTTCTCTTCCCCACAGCGCCAGCAGGTATCAGGGGTTCCAGGGAACATGTTCCGGAGTGTCGTCGGGCACAAGTACCATCTAGTGAGCAGCTTATAGCTTCTTTCTTGTGCAGAACAAGCGCTAGCTAGTGAGTGAGTAAATATAAAGCATTTCTGCCAATTAGCTTCTGAAATGCTACACCCCAATTCCCTCTCCCAAGCACGTTGGAAGTAAAGGGTGCTCTGCTCTCTCATGGACCCTAAGGCCTGGTATAGAACTGATATTTTGCGCCTCGGTGGAGCCTCCAGTTGGAATAACCTCTCCAATACGTTGGGCGTCATTTTTACCCTGCAAGAGTGGTCAGCTGAATATAAGTATGCTCTGTATTGGAGAAATTCGAATCACTTAAGAGGTCTCGTAGGTTCTTTGAGTTGTAGCTCTGCCATCGGGGGCAAACCACCACTGGACATAGTCTGTCCTACTCGGGTGTCATCCACAATCCGCCAACATAAAAATCTCTGCCTGTCAAATCTGGGTGGGAAAGATGGGTTGGAAAAAAGGGGAGTCAAAGGGCTAAGTCTGTCGTTTAAGCGGAGGGTTTTCGTCACTAGGTGCCATACCTTCAAGGTGTTTCTGGTCATGTCTGTCAAAGGTACTAGGTCTGTGGAGTCTTTAGGGGAAATCCAAAGCAGGTGTTTCAGCGGAATCCCCAAACCCTCTTGCTCCACCCCTACCCATTTCTTGGAGGACGCATGATAATGCCAATCTAGAGCTCTAACAAGAGAGGAAGCCACAAAGTACGCTCGTATGTTGGGTAGTCCAACCCCTCCTCTGGTCTTGGGCAAGGATAGGATATTCATTCGCAATCTGGACCTCTTGCCCCCCCAGACAAATCTAAGGATCATAGATTGCATTTTGGAGAGGAAGCCTCTATCCAATAGAACAGGAACTGTCTGAAAAGTATATAAGAGTCGGGGCAAGACATCCATCTTGACTACGTTTATTCTCCCGAACCAGGATAGCTTTAATTGTCTATAGGAGGTAAATGCCGATTCCGCGTTAGTCAAAAGGGTTGATAATTTAAATTGAATATTTATTTAAGATCTTTTGGTATAAGGACTCGAAAGTACTTAATGGCTTCTACTTTCCATTTAAATGGGAACTGTTTAGATAGATGAGAAACCAATTCTCCAGGCAAAGAAATATTGAGTGCCTCGGTTTTGGAGCAATTCACTTTAAAGTTGCTCAATTGTCCGAACCGTTCAAACTCCATTAAGACCGAAGGGATGGAGACCAGGTGCTGGGAGATGTAAAGTAGCAGGTCATTTGCAAATAAGGCTAATTTGTGATGACTCTGTCCCAGCTTGACCCCATGGACGCATTCATTCGACCTAAGTGCAAAATATTTAACTATTATAGTGTCAATTCAAAAATCACCAAGAACACATTCAGTCATTTTTTCACAATTGCCCGTCAATAGTTTGAATTTGATATAAAGAAACATAGTCTTGTAACATCTCAAATGAAAGCTGTTACCGTTCTGAGTAAAATGATGCCTCTCCCACTTCATTATCTTATTTCTAGCCTGAGATAAAAAAAATGTAAAGTCATACCAGGCCAAAATTCACCCTTTTTTTAAACTTTAAAAATCTGTAAAAAATTAACTGATGAAGAAAAAAATTCTAAACTTTTAATTTGTAATTAACTAAAGTAGTACTTCATAAAGGAAAAAAAAAAAAAATCTAAAGACATCAGGTAAAAAAAAATATTCATATTTAGATCACTTGATATGGAATGACCCATTGACGCTATTACTAGTAAAATATGTTAAAATATGATCCCATTGCGATCCCAACTTGAAATTTGGTACAGATGTGGCTAAGAGCAAAGCAGACACATGGGCAGTTTTTGAAATATTTAAAGCGCGCCGATTTTTCATAAATGCGTTTTAAAGTTTTGCGCTTGCGATCACATGGGTAAAATATTAACAAAGATCCTCTTGTGACATATCTGATGAAAGCCTGGACAGTTCTGAGTAGATTGGTGTTCATTTTGTTTCTCTATCTTATTTCTAGCCCGAGATATGATAGAAAATGTAAAGCCATACCAGACCAAAATTCGCACTTTTTTAAAACTTTAAAAATCTGTAAACAATTAACTGATAAAGAAAAAAATTCTAAACTTTTTTTTTGTAATTAACTAAAGTTGTTCTTCATATAGAAACATTTTTTTAAAAATCTGAGGACGTCAGGGAAAAAAAATATTCATTTTTGGATCACTTGACATGGAATGACCCCTAGATACATATACCAGGAATCTCTGAGTAACTATGTTACAATGTACAGACCAGGTGTGGGGAACCTTTTTCCTGCTGAGGGCCATTTGGAAATTTCTACCAATGTTCAGGGGCCGCACATAGTTATGACCTTAAAAATTACCCAGCCATGTCAAACATTAATTCAGCCCTACTGTGGTGTCTGAAGCTGCTGCTCTTTGGTGTGATTGTGATATTGGGTGATACTGATTTTGTTGCTGCTCACAACTGTCTTTCCAGGATTATGTGGGCCTGGAGCACAGTCATCTGTTTGTGATAATAATTTTTGTACTACATTACATAGGAGACACTCGGACTGCTGTATATACATCAATGGAGACATGGGGACATATACATCACAGCAGATGCTGGGGCATATACGTCACAGGAGATACTGGTGGCATATACAGCACTAGGGGCAGAGGCAGTACTGGGGAGCAAAGGCAGCACTGGAGGGTAATAAATACATCATTGGTGGTCACATATAGTATTAGAGGAAATATACAACATGGGTGGCACAAATATAATTGGGGACACATACAGTACTGGCGCACAGGCATCACTGGGGGGCATATACAATACTTCAGATGCTGTGGCAGCTGCTCTTCCTTTGTGGGACAGGGGCGCATTTTTGCGCTGACCCCAACTATAAAGTATGCCATCATCTCATGCTGGTAAGCACACAGCATTCAGGATTGAAAACATAGCCTGAGGTATAGAGCACATAGTTTGAGGTAAGCAGCACATGGGTAGTACACTGTCTGAGGTGATACACGGAGCCTGAGCTATACAGCACATGAGTACAGTACATGGAGCCTGAAGTATACAGATCATGGGTACAAAGAGCCTGAGGAATACAGCACATGAGTACACAGAGCCAGAAGCATACAGTGCATGGGTACACGGAGTCAGATGTATACAGCGTATGAGTACATATAGCCTAAGGCATACAGTGCATGAGCACATGACTATATGGAGCCTGAGGCATACAGTACATGAGTACATGGAGCTTGATGCATACAGCGCATGGGTACATGGAGCCTGAGGCATACAGCGCATAGGTACATGGAGCCTGAGGCATACAACGCATGAGTACATGGAGCCTGAGCCAAACAGCACATGAGTACATGGAGCCTGAGGCATACAGCGCATGGGTACATGGAGCCTGAGGCATACAGCGCATAGGTACATGGAGCCTGAGGCATACAACGCATGAGTACATGGAGCCTGAGACATACAGCACATGAGTACATGGAGCCTGAGACATACAGCACATGAGTACATGGAGCCTGAGACATACAGCACATGAGTACATGGAGCCTGAGGCATACAGCACATGACTATATGGAGCCAGAGGCATACAGCACATGAGTACATGGAGCCTGAGACATACAGCACATGAGTACATGGAGCCTGAGGCATACAGCACATGAGTACATGGAGCCTGAGACATACAGCACATGAGTACATGGAGCCTGAGGCATACAGCACATGACTATATGGAGCCAGAGGCATACAGCGAGTGGCAAACAGGGCCAGAGCAACAAAGGTAAAAAAGGAGATGCATCCAGCAATACATCCAAGGGAAGACAGATAAAAATCTTTATGGCCATATATGATTTTAATGATGATTTTTTGATGGCCTTTCATGATTTTTATCTCCCTCCCTTGTCTGTGCGGCTGGATGCATCTTCTTTTGCTAATAAAACTCCTTGTCCCTGCACTGCCTGGAGATCGCCATTTAGCACAGAACAGCTTTTATTTATTTATTTTAACACCTAAATGTTTACTGACCTAGGAATAGGTGGGAGGACTTGTGATGTTATGATGCCAGCAGGAGCTGATTGCAGCACACTTCAGTGGCTTTAGCAGGGAGCTGGAGAGTGCAGCAGCAGCTCCTCCCACACAGAACTCTCACACGCTGACAATGTTGCACGTAGGACATAATTCCGGCACGCACCTCTGAGAAATTAAAGAGCCCGCGTTCACAAAATGGAAAGGGTGGCAGCGGGCCTGATCAGATCACATCGTGGGCCGGATCCGGCTCACGGGCCTCATGTTCCCCACCCCTGGTGTAGACAAAACTTGAATGCTATGTTATTGTTATTAAGACAAGCTGTGGCCTGCAATATTCAGCAGTTGGGTATGTTGACTTAAGGTACCCTCACACGCTTCAACGTTGAAACTATGTCGGCAACGATCTCGGGTGCGCACGGTCCTTGCCGACATCGTTGATGAGATGACACACGTATAGATATCGTGGACAACTCAGCAACGATGTTGTGAGCAGGGATCGTTCACAAACCTAGCGAACGATCCCTGCTCACTGCTGTGAATAGGCGAAGTTGGCCGTGACATCGCTATAGCGGTGTCACACTGAATAATGCCGCAGGTTGTTTAAGTTGAAGTTAACAGGTTTTCCTGCAAGCACGAAAACCTGTCAACTCCGACTTGAACAACTATCATTGTTGAATCGAGCGTTTACACGCAACGACTTACTAATGATGTCGTTTCAACATCGTTCAAAACGTCACTTTTGAACGATGTTGGGAATGATATTGAGCTGTGTAACAGTACCTTTAGACTACGTTCCCATGATAAGCTTTTGATGTTGCAGATGTTTGATAGCATTTCCACACCTATTATGTAAATTAGGGTACTTGCATTTTTTCCTTGTGTTTTTATTGGATTTTTAATGCTGCGTTATGTCTCTTGCTGGTATGTCATGCTTTAAATAAAACTGCTTTGCTTTTGATGCTTCCTGGTATTTAGCCTTAACAAAATTTTGAGAATAAATTCTATGTCTCTTTTGTTAGTTTTTGCAGCAGAAATGAACTAAAGACACATATGCATTTTTTACCTGCAGATTTTCCACATCTAATGCAGTATAGGTGAAACTGGCATATAAAACTCAAAAGAAACTGACGTGCTGTGGATTTGAAACATGCACAAGTAACTTTATGATGTGCAAAAAAGCACAGTGGGCCTGAGATTTTTATAAATCCCATCCACTTTGCTGGAAGTATAAGGCCACGATCACACATTGAGTATTTGGTGAGTTTTTTATCTCAGTATTTGTAAAGAAAAAACAGGAGTGGAACAATCACAGGAAAAGTGTAACAGAAATATGTCACCACTTCTGCATTTTTTACCCACTCCAGGTTTTGGCTTACAAATACTGAGATAAACACTCACCAGACAATGTGTGTGTGTGTGAAGAACTGGAGTTGTGGGTTGTAATAATCACCTAGGCAGGTTAACGATGCAACAAGTTTTATTTGTATCCTTACAGGTATTTCAGCAAGTCCAGGTAGATGACCACAATACAATGCATCCAGTCCACAAGATCAGAAAAAAGCCATCAAAATCATTCATGGGATAATTGCTAACATCCAGAATATAGATCTCATGACCAAAGCACGTGAATTAAATTCTAAGTTCTATAGTCCATTCATGGGTTTCAGGACTGGCCTTAATTCTGATCCTGTGGCTTCCAGATCCCAACAACAACTGACTTTCCCCCAACATATCTCTTCTATTTTCCTTCCAACCCCCTAACAAAGACAAACATACTCAAACCCCTTAAGCCTATGTACATTGGGTTCAAAAACAGTGGAGTCTCTGGCTTGTCTGCAGAGGTGTGCATCCAGTTAGCCCCCCTGTCTAGAGAAAGAAAGGCACCGATTCCCCCAAGAGATATAAGCCATTGAATGTAAACGTAGGCCTGATTGAGATATGGTCTGTAAAAACAGGCTGGTAAGGCTGGCTTCACACTGCAGTTTTTCACTGATCAGTGTCCATCCAGTTTGTGTGCCAAAACCAGGAGTGTCTCCAAAACTCAGAACAGGTGTCAATCTTTCAATGATAGTTTTTCTCTGCAAGTTCCTCTCCTGGTTCCTCTCCTGGTTTTGGCACACAAACCTGATCGAACCTGATCAGGGAAAAACTGCAGTGTGAAGCCAGCCTAAGAGACATTTCAGTACATCCCCTTCCCCTTTAATTTGTGAACAATAAGATTGGTGTAACTAGTCATCCGTGCTGGGAAAGTATGATAGCTTCTTACATTCCTCCCCACTTTGCCAGCACGGCAAGCACTGGGCTCCAATTCAAGAGATTGAAAATCCTCCTTTTTCAGGCAGGTGACAAGGTTCCTCAGTTTGTTTCGATAGTTCATAATTGTTGCAACGGTCTCTCCCTTTTTATGAGAAACGGTACAATTGAATGGTTGCAATGCCAGCCTCCATCGCAACAATCACCCTTCTTCCACTCCAGGGCTTGTTTGAGCTGCACAAAAACCTGTTCACATAGGTCGGCAATTCTATCTGCTTGCAGAATTCTTTGTCGTCAGGTCAGGCAGGGGCTTTGCTATGGTTCTGTACCCCAGGATGAATTTTCAGAATAACTGGCAGTACCCAAGAATGCCTACACTTGCTTTTGAGGCCGGGACCACTGAGTCATTATTTCCAATTTGTCTGGGTCAGGCTTTATCCTACCATATCCTACTCAATGAAAAGGTTCTGCTATTGGCGGCATAAGTTGTAAAGGGGCTCTAAGCAGGTGGCCTCCCATCTGTTGGCAGATGTCATAGGAGCTTACAATTTTCTGATTGCAAGGGTCACTCCGGGCCAAAAGAACCTTTTCATAACCCTGCATTGAGTCATCCGCACTCCCAGATGTCCCCCTAATGGACCTTCATTGGCCAAGGATATGATCTTCCTTCTATACTTCTCTGACACCACCAACAGCTTGGTATACTGCCCTGCTGTGTCTTGGGGCACCCGATACCAAAGTCCCCTTTCTCATATAATGCAGAGCCCATCTTTCTCAGACCTTTGCAGTTGGGGGCAGTAGGCCCTCGTGTTAGACCCCCAGTAGTTGCAGTTCATCAAGTGGACGGAGCATGTTTTTATAGTGGACAAACTGATCATTTTATTAAGGTTTGTGCACATCGCTCCGGGACAAATACGCAGTCTCAGACGCAGCCTACCTCAGGTCGTTCAGAAGGAGATGACCAGAGGGTTTATATCTCCTTGTTTTTCTAAGTCTCCATTCACATTGTCTGCCAAGGTGCTGGTAGATGGAAAAACTGAGACTATACCGGTACTAGTTGATAGCGGAGTTGTTCTTATGGATTCTCGCTTTGCGCAGTCTCATGGCTTCGTATTTAGCACCTTAGCGAGACCCATTCCTGTCTCTGCCATTGACTCTGTTCCGCTCAGCCAGAAGGTATTATCCCAAGTGGTACATAATGTGAACATGAGCATAGGAACTCATCACCAGGAGTTCCTCTCTTGTTACATTTTGGATAATTTGCCAACCCTCATTGCTTTGGGTCTTCCTCGGCTGCAAAAACACAACCCGGCAATTGACTGGCGGGCCCAGGAGGTGGTTCGCTGGAGTACTGCCTGTGAGGGTACTTGCCGGGGTACATCCATCTCCGCCATGCTGGTGATGGATACACCGACTTCTTTGCTCTAGCAGGTTAGGAGTTTGCCTGGGGGTGGGGGTGGAGTGCCCGCCACGCTCCGGACTCCTGGTGCCTTTGGGCGTTGTCCTAGGAGGTGGGGCATGGAAAGGGTGATTGTGCATTGGAGTCTATGGGTGCGTTAAAGCATGCATTTTCCAACCTTTGCACATGAAAATAGCACATGCATTTAGCAAATGCATGACGCAAGTCTGACCCTAGCGTAACTTTGATTTCACAGCCCTGATCACAGCATGTAAACTCATCCTAGAGGCAAACACACACACATTGTAAATATTTTTTTTAAATGTTTTATTTTTGGTATTTATAAATAATAACAAGAAAACAAGTGTTTAACATTTTGCATGGGCCCAGATGCATAAAAAGCTTAACAATAAGGCTATGTGCCCACTGTGTGTTTGTGCTGCATTTCTACAGCAAAAACGCATCACCCACAGCTTTATCATTAAAGTCAATGTGACTTTCAAAAAACTGTGCCCACATGTGTGTTTGTGGGCGCTGTGTTTTTGCTACAGAAATCACATGTGTTTATAAAAGTTAATTAGCATGCCCTTTTTTGGGCTGCGTTTTCCCCATAGACTCCATTCTAAACGCCCAAAGCAAATCACAAATGGATTGGTATTCCCACATTCCACTTGTGATGCTTTTTTCCTGCAATTTCCACAGCAAAAATGGTGCAATATTCACCCTCCCCGGCAAACCCATGGCGAACCCAGGTGGTTCATTCCTTGGTGCACCAGCAGAAGCTGCGCGATTGGTGCGCAGGCCCGGTAAGATGATATCCACAGTTCTTACTGATGCCTGGAAGGAAGAACTCACCAGGCATCACTGTGGGATTGCCTGGGGTGGTGAGAAAGTGTGTCTGTGTATGTGTCTGTCTGTCTGTCTTGGTGTGTCCCCATATTTGTGCTGTACTTTTGTGCTGTGTTATATGAACAAACACAGCACACCTGCAGCACAAAAAAATACAGTGGGAACATAGCATGTCATCGCAAAACTGTATATATCATAAAAATGGTAATTAAACATTCTGCATCCTGTGCATCTTAATGGACAAGATGCACAGGATGTGAAGAGGACAAGCCAGGTAAGTATATTCTAAGTAACCTATTAGGGCTACATGTTTCAAAATACAAATTTCTTCTGCAGGACAGAAACTACTATAACTGACAAACAATAACAGAGATATCTGGGATAACTTAAAGAGGACCTGTCACCAAACCAGGCATGGTGATCTAATTACAGCACTGGATGCAACATGTCTGCAGCATGCATGCAGGCAAGGTGTCACCCAGCACTTGAGCAGCCCTGTACCCCGAGAATACACTTAGAAAACTTACATGCTCCAGCCACTAAGGAGGTGGCTAGGGGCTGCAGCCAAGGGCAGATTCACACCCCCTGCATGCAGGGCCGGTTTTAGGCAAAGTGGGGCCCTAGGCAAAAGGTTAAAGTGGGCCCTAAATGCTCAGGCCACTTTCACATCTAACGCTTTGCTGCATTTTGCTCAATTTGCATTTCCATGCGTTTTTACCGCAAAAACGCATCAAAACGCATGCGTTTTTGTTCCCATTGATTTTAATGGAAACACATGCAAAAAAGCATGTAAAAACGCATGTGCGTTTTCAAAAACAGAAAACGCATGCGTTTTTGCCAACGCTGCCCAAAACATCAGGGAAGACATTTTGTGCTGCGTTCGCAAAAATGCATGCGTTTTGCGTTTTTGAAAACGCAAATGCGTTTTGCATGCGTTTTTACATGCGTTCCCATTGAAATCAATGGGGGAAAAAACGCTAGCGTTTTTAATGCGTTTTTAGCGGTAAAAACGGCTAGAAAGGCAAATTTAGCAAAACGCACACCAACCTTAGATGTGGAACAGGCCGTAGTTATATGGTAAGAGTGACTTCATAAGTTGATTATCTAGGTCAGAATAAGAACATACTGAACATCATTTTTATTTCAATCATAAAAAAAAAAAACTGAAATTTGTAAAAAAAAAAATATTTTTTTTATTTTCTGAGACCCATGATGTTTTAATTTTTGAAGATACATAGATATGTGAGGGCTTACTTTATGTGCCCTGAGCTGACATTTTTACTGATACCATTTTGAGTCAGATACAACATTTTGATCGCCTTTTATTGCATTTTATTGTAACAACGTGGTGGCCTAAAAAACATAATTCTGGCGTTTTTATTTTTTTCCCATTACGCCATTTACCAATTGGATTAATTTACTTCATATATTGATAGCTTAGATTCTTACGAACGCAGCGATACCAAATATGTGTATTTTTACATTTTTTTCACTGTTTTATTGCTATTTTCAGTTCAGCTCCTTTGGGGGCCCCTAAGAGAGTGGGGGCCCTAGGCAACTGCCCAGTCTGCACCCCCCTAACGCCGGCCCTAACTGCATGTGTAATCTGCCCACTGCTGCCAATCATTCTCTCCATCTTCAGCAGCATTTAAACAGAGGTTTTTTTCCAGAACTTGCCGTTTGGCTCCGCCCCTCAGGGGCAGGGCTAAACAGACTTTCTGGGAGAGAAAGTGGCTGTCCACAAACATTCACTATCCAACCTGACAGAACTGGAAAGGATGTGCAATGAAGAATGGTGGAGGATCCTCACATCCAGGTGTGAAAAACCTGTTGCATCATTCCCAAGAAGACTAATGGCTGCATTAGCTCAAAAGGTTGCTTCTACTCAATACTGAGCAAAGGGTCTGAATACTTATGACCATGTGATATTTCAGTCTTTCTTTTTTTAATAAATTTGCAAAAATTTCTACATTTCTGTTTTCTTTCAGTCAAGATGGGGTGCTGTGTTGAAGTTACAATGAATCTAATGGTGGGTTTACACGCTTCAATCGCGATCCGATATCGCAGTTCAATGGCGCGGGAGCGCGCAATTAGTGCACGTTCCTCCCGCATCGCATTGAATGTTTACACGCTGCGATATCGGAATACAACGTCCGTGCGATGTCTCCGCCTCCCAACCCAGGATCGCATAGTTAACATGGGAGTGAATGGGTGACGTATGAAATCGCATCGTAATTGGGCGTTTACACAGCACGATCCGGCTTCAATCGCTATGCAATATCGGGGAATTGAATAGCACGCTCATTTAATCCCCGATATCGCATTGACATCGTTCCTGCATCGTATTGGACGTTCACAACATACAACGCAGGAACGATTTCGCCTCCGACGATTGAACCACGTGACTTTTGATTGAAATCGTAATACGATATCGCGACGTGTAAACCCGCCATAAGACTTCCGAAGGCTGCTTGGGAGCAGGTTGACAGGTGGGAGGTTTTTGTACTACAACTCTTGTAACATCACTAGCCTGGGCTGCCTGTGAGAGATTTATTTTTGTATGAACTTTTATTTTCCTGCATACATGTAATGTATGTATCTCCTGAGCCAATGATCAAATGTTCATATAAACACAAAGAAATATCTCAGAAAGCACATACTACACACATGCTTCAGATACACACAAAGAAGATCTCAGAGTTGCATCTGCTAAGAACACCCCCCTTCCTTTTTCCTCTGTCTTCAAAGAGTGCCTGCACTTGGAGAGCCAACAGCATACAGATCAGAGAAGGACAGAACAGTGATGCATGAATATTAATTCCTTGGGGAGAAGGCAGCAGAGAAGCAAGTCATCACTCACTGTGATACACAGATGGAAATAATCTTTTATTTTGAAGTTTATACAGGATAGGAGATACCGTATATACTGGCGTATAAGCCGTGTTTTTCAGCCCAAAAATTGGGCTGAAAAGTACCCGCCTCGGTTTATACGCGAGTCATACGCCCCAGTGGTACACAGGCGCCCCCCCATGAGTATACAGGCCCCCCCCATCAGTATACAGGGCCCCCCCCTTGCTGCGGTAAACCTGTAAAGTAATAGATGATTATACTTATCCCCGACGCCGTCACCGCTATCGCGCTCCTCCGGCTGCACCCGGCTTCATCCGTCTTCCTCCTTCGGCTCACAGACAATGACGTCATTGCCTGCGCCCACACCGGAGGAGGAAGACGGATGAAGCTGGAGGATCGCGATGGCGGCTTAGGAGCGCAATGGCGGCGGCGGGACAGCGACGGGGATAAGTATAATCATTTATTACTTTACAGGTTTACCGCAGCAAGGGGGGGCCCTGTATACTGATAGGGGGGCCTGTATACTCATGGGGTGGGGGCGCCTGTGTACCACTGGGGCTACTGCTGTATACACCACTGGGGCTGCTGCTGTATACACCACTGGGGCTGCTGCTGTATATACCACTGGGGCTATTGCTGTATACACCACTGGGGCTGCTGCTGTATATACCTCTAGGGCTGCTGCTGTATACACCACTAGGGCTGCTGCTGTATACACCACTGAGGCTGCTGCTGTATACACAACTGGGGCTGCTGCTGTATACACCACTGGGGCTGCTGCTGTATACACAACTGGGGCTGCTGCTGTATACACCACTGGGGCTGCTGCTGTATATACCACTGGGGCTGTTGCTGTATACACCACTGGGGCTGCTGCTGTATACACCGCTGGGGCTGCTGCTGTATACACCACTGGGGCTGCTGCTGTATACACCGCTGGGGCTGCTGCTGTATACACTGCTGGGGCCTGTATATACCACTGGGGAGGCTGCTGTATACACCACTGGGGCTGCTGCTGTATACACCACTGGGGCTGCTGCTGTATACACCACTGGGGCTGCTGCTGTATATACCACTGGGGCTGTTGCTGTATACACCACTGGGGCTGCTGCTGTATACACTGCTGGGGCTGCTGCTGTATACACCACTGGGGCTGCTGCTGTATACACCGCTGGGGCTGCTGCTGTATACACCGCTGGGGCCTGTATATACCACTGGGGAGGCTGCTGTATACACCACTGGGGAGGCTGCTGTATACCACACTGCTGGGGGCTGTATACCTGTGCTGGGGTCCACCCTCGGCTTATACACGAGTCAATAGGTTTTCCCAGGTTTTGGGGGCAAAAGTAGGGGGGTCGGCTTATACACGGGTCGGCTTATACACGAGTATATACGGTAAGTATAAATAATAGAAATACATAAATAGAGAGAGTTTAGAGAGAAGAATTAGAACATTATGTTTAAAAGTGGTAAAATCTAATATAACAAGAAAATGTAAATGTAATATTGCCATATTTGTAGTGACCTGCAGGATAAAGTTAGCATAAATAAACCCTAGAAATAATGGTAGAATTGCTATTTTTGCCATTTCACAAGCTTCCAAAATATTATGATTTGTAAAATGCACTGCATATGAGCTGCAAAAAAAAAGCAAAAACTGCATTGAAAAGTACCACTTAGCAGAACCATGAACTATAATAGCGATATGTATGACAACCTTACATCTGACCACCATAATAAATGGTACACATCATATTAAGTGTCTCCAGTCGCACAAGCGGTCACAACATGTTGAGCTCTGAAATGACATGTCTATGGAAAAATTGCCATTTTCATTTTGCGATACAACAATCTTTTCAAAATTACAATTAAACCTTGTTACAATGGCCTTGAGGGACGTAGCTTCCAAAATAGGGTCAATTCTTAAGGTATTTTTTGCTATGTCATCACAGAGCCTAAAACCCCCGTCACACGCAGCAACCAAAGCTGCGATGTCGGAAGCAATGTGCGGGTGCGCGCTCGCTTCCGACATCGCAGCCTTGGTGTCACACGGCAGGATGTTGCCGGTGACGTCGCAACGATGTGGGCAGAGCCATCGCTCGCTGGGCTGGGATCAGCCCAGCGAGCGATCCGTAGCAATACTGCGGTATAGGCTGGATCGCCAACAACATCGCTATTGCGGTTTCAGACGGCACAATCCAGCCTAATCGCTGGTTGGAGATTGACAGGTTTACCTTCATGCTGGTAAACCTGTCAACCTGCGACCAGCAATAGATCGCAGTTGCGTCGTGCTGTTACACAGCATGACGCACTTGCGATATCGTGAGCAACATCGCTGATGCGCCACTTTTTGGCAATGTCGCTCACGATATTGATGCGTGTGACGCCGCCTTAAGTTAGGTTACAGCACTTTCTTACACTTTGTGGTTCTTTTTCTTTTATTGATTAAGACATGGTAATCTGCTCTGTACTGTGTTGTTCGATACAGGAATGCCGACCTTTACCTAGTAGAATTCACATTGTACCAGTTCCTCTGGATTTGGGGAGGGTAGTGATTACTGGATTAATTAATTTCACCTATGTTGTAAAGAATGTTCTATGTATATAAATTTGTTCCCTTGTGACAGTTTTTATCTGTGACTAAGAGCGCAGTAGGCCCTCGAAACGCTTAAAACCTTATAATCCCATCAAGGGATGTTTTTATTATGGAAACTGATAAAACTTGATTGTTTTATTTATTTTTTCAGCACTATTGCCCATTCTTTTCTTCCCTTAAGTTTTTTGCTATGCATTTTCTGCTTGTCGGCAGGTGGAAGAGTGCACTATATACAGAGTACTGCGGTACAAGTACAGACCATAATGCTTGTTTTTTTTTTAGCACTCTTTTTTACTTTAACTATGTCAAATGTTCAGACAAAAAATAAAATTCACCTGCACTACATTTCTAAAATCAGGAATGTCGATAATAGAGAGCTGTTAACAAGCTGGCCACAATATACTAGGCACTTAAAGGGAACCTGTCAGCTAGTTTATGCCCCTCCAGTTATCACTGTCTGTACCTATAGCTTTATAATACTATTCTAATCATCCCTGTCTGAGCTCATAGTGTAATGGTAAAGGTGAAAGAAAAGCATTTATATACTTACATTTCCTTATGGAATGAGGCAGTCAGTCCCCAGCTTGGAGGACGGAGACTGTTTGGCAGGTTAATAGTTAACATTTTAGCCTTGTGCTAGAACATGTTGGGAGACCTGATGTGATGTCACAACCATGTGACTACAATAGGCGGAGCTAAGTTCTCATAGAACATAATATGTTTGCTGGCTTAGCTCCGCCCACTATGGTCACATGATCGTTACATCACACAGGTCCTTTAGCCATCCAAGTTAAAAGTGAGTTAACTATTATCCTGCCAGACAGTCCCCCTCCTCCAAGGTGAGGACTGA
>JARQOC010000003.1:321218153-321230658 GCA_033576535.1 Allobates femoralis
CATGAATATTAAATCTATATTATCTGTTTATAATTCTTTTAACATCGATTGTCATCTATATGTAAATAATGCTCCTTACTTCATTAAGTTCTTTGGTGACTTTTTTTGATCTTAATTTTTTCTTGCAACCTCTTGCTGCTGTCAGCATACAACTCCAAGCCCTGTCAACATACACCCCCGATATGTCATCACCCCCTCCCCATATGTCCGCACACTCCTGCTAATTTGCGGTAGATGCTGTGAAAAACCGCATCTGCCGCGTTTGCCGCATAAAAGCATTACACTTGCGGTGCGGTTGCGGTAATCCCCATAGAAAGTATAGGGGGACTTGCGGCAGGTGCAGCAACTGCGGTTTTGCATTTGCGGCAAGTGCGGCCGCAACAAAAAAACGTAGCTTTTGCTTACCATCACTATACTCCCGCCTGCCGCTATTTTAGTGATTAATAATATGTTTAATGCGCCATTTTATAGTGTTTCCTTTAACTTTTCCTCACAAATCATTCCTGCCTTGGTGATCCTGTGGAAGGACGTTGGAAAACCAGTGCTGGAACCTCATCCCTACAATATCAGCTAAAGATATCTTTTTGGGCCAATATAATCGATTATTTATTGATATATTCTTAATTATATATATATATATATATATATATATATATATATATATATATATATATATATATAGATATATAGATATATAGATATAGATTAATATAGATATATAGATATATATGTCATATTATGTATATGATTATATATATATATATTTATTATATAAATATATATTATATATATATATATATAACACATAATAAATTGTAATATATAATATACATAATTTATTTAAGTTAATAATATATATAATATATTTTTTTTATATATTTTTATGATATAATTTATATATAAAAATATATTGTATATAATATAAATTATCAATATAAATATTACTACTTTGACTATATTGCTATGTAGAATGTAGATTGATTGCTTCCTTAAATAATATACTGTAGCTATTATTGGATACATTTTGCTGTACTGTGCTCAATATGAGCTCTGACAAACAAAAAAGCTCTGTTAGAGCTAAGAATGCTGCACGCCAGCGCAAGAAGCGTGCGCAGGAAGATCCGGAAACAAGATGTCTCCGTTTGCTTAAGCTCACGGAGGATTTGAATAAAAGAATTGCAAAGGAGTCTGCTGAAGAAAGAAGCAGTCGGTTGGCAAAAAAAGCTGATGTGGAATGCAAAAGACGCAAAAAACTACAGGTGAAGGTGCAAGGAGAACCATCTACCTCTGATATGGCGTCCATATCTGGGTCTCCAACACTTTCTGAAACTCAACTGTCTACAACATCTGGCCGTAAACAACAAAAGGTGAAGTTGCGAGGAAAACCATCTACCTCTGATATGGCGCCTATATCTGTGTCTCCAACACTTTCTGAAACTCAACTGCCTACAACATCTGGCCGTAAACAACAAAAGGTGAAGGTGCAAGGAGAACCATCTACCTCTGATATGGCATCCACATCTGTGTCTCCAACACTTTTTGAAACTCAACTGCTTTCAACATCTGGCACGGGTAAAGTGAAGGGCAAATGTTCTTCTAAAACAAGAACAGACAAGATTGCTTCTGCCATGACAAGACATCAATTGGCTAAAGTCAAACGTTTACAAATTATGTCACCTACCTCAAAACAACGCCATTTGGCCCATTTGGCTGCCTTACAGCGTCAACTACGCCAAAAAAAAATCCTCTGTAAGAAGTCTCCAGTCACTACTTCTTTTGTTGAATGTGTTGACAGTTCTACACAGCACGCCTTATTTATGTAGGCATCTACAAAAAAGGTCATCGGTTGCTCACTTCACCTACGTCATCAATCCCTATTGGCTTTACTGATGACGATACCGGTATTTTAGAACATACCTGTGGGCCCATGAATGTGTTATGTGAACATTGTGAAGCACAACATTTTGAGACTGAAAGGCCATCTGATGGACACTTCTCCATTTGTTGTCACAAGGGCAAAGTTAAGGTACCATTACCTCAGTACCCTGAGCTCTTCACTACTTTACTGAAAGGAGACAGCCATATAGTAAAAATCTCATGGAGAATATCAGGAGCATTAATAGTTCCTTTGCATTTGCTTCCATGGGTGCAAGTGTTTCTCAACCACCTGGACACGGTCCTTATTGTTTCAGGATTCACGGCCAAATTTACCATAGAACTGGAACTCTCCACCCCGCTGAAGGTCAAGTTCCAGCATATGCACAGCTGTATATTTTGGATAGTGCTACTGCTACTGAACAACGTCTACAGTCTCCAGAAAATCTCAAGTGTAATCCAGCCTTGATGAGAATTATTGCTGAGCAATTGGAAGGTATTAATCCCTTTATTTCAGCTTACAAAATGTTACGGCAAGTGGAGGAAGAGGAAGAACAGAAAGCATTGGAACATGGCACAAATATGCCTAATATCATCATGGCAATTAAACAAGACAGAGAGCAAGACCCGAGACGGTATAACAACCCTACTGTCCATGAAGTCGCTGTTGTCTTTGAAAATGCTGATGGAGAGCCACCATTTAATAGAGACATTTTAATACATCTAAAACCAGACACAAATAATCCGTTGGCCCCCAAAACACAGCAAATAAGTATTTTACACAGTAATTTGGATGCATTACTGTATCCATTGTTTTTCCCTCATGGAGAGCAAGGGTGGCATGAAGCACTCAAGCAGCAAGGCCAACATCTTCGCAGGGTGACACAGCTGCAGTATTACTGTTATTTGCTGTCAGTACGGACAGAATTCAATCCTGTCCTTAATGGAGGTAAATTGACACAGCAGTACTTGGTGGATGCCTATGTTAAGATGAGGCCAATCGTTTAAATTTTATACGCAACATCAGAAGGATTTGAAGGTGGAGGATTATTGTCTCCTTCAAGAACATTTGCTGAGAAAATCCGTAGAAAAAGGAATCCCCATTGGCAAGACAGTAATTTTACCATCTTCCTTTGAGGGAAGTCCCCGAAACATGCAGCAGAGGTATCAAGATGCCATGGCGATTGTAACTAAATTTGGAAGACCAGATCTTTTTATAACGATGACCTGTAATCCCAAATGGAGTGAAATTGCAACCAATTTACACCCATGGCAGCGTGCTGAACATCGCCCGGATTTAGTGGCCCGTGTATTCAGGATTAAACTTGAAGCCCTTTTGAAAGATATTAATTGTGGATTATTTGGTAAGGTTTGTGCTATGGTTCATGTGATAGAATTTCAAAAGCGAGGCCTACCACATGCTCACATTCTAATTATTCTGGATCCAACTCAAAACTAAGAACTGAGGTGGAAGTGGACAATACTGTTTGGGCTGAAATTCCTGATCCATCACATTACCCTGTGCTCCATCAAATTGTCATGCAACACATGATCCATGGCCCCTGTGGACAACACAATCCCAATTCTCCATGTATGGAGAATGGAAAGTGTAAAAAAGCTTTTCCCAAACAGTTTCAAACAAAAACTGTTATACCTGAGGATGCATATCCAAGTTATCAAAGAAACGAAGGACCTTCTTTTCCACACCATTCCAAGATGATTGATAATTCTTGGGTGGTTCCATATAACCCTTTCCTTCTATTAAAATATAAGTGCCATATCTATGTGGAAGTATGTGCTTCCATTCAGAGTGTAAAATACCTCTTCAAATATGTGTACAAAGGTCATGACAAAGCCAATGTGGAAATTTGTGAAACCAACATCAGACATGATGAAACTCATAAATTCATGGATTCCAGATATGTCAGTGCACCAGAGGCAGCTTGGCGAATCTTTGCTTTCCCAATGCATAGACAATCTCACAGCATTATTCGTCTTGCAGTACATCTGCCTCATTCACAATCACTTTTTTTTCACGAGGGTGATTCTGCGGCCAACATCAGTTATTCAATGGACAGACAATCAACACTCATGGCCTACTTTGCCCTCAATGAGAATGATCCCAATGCTCGGGAGTACTTATATCGTCAAATTCCTGAGCATTATGTTTGGAAAGAAGGTGCATGGGAAGTTAGGAGAGGGAGGTGCTTCAGTCATTGGTAGACTTTACACTGTTAGTATTCAAGAACAAGAACGGTATTTTTTAAGGCTGTTGTTACTCCATGTTAAAGGAGCTACAAGTTTTGACAACCTTAAGACTGTTAAGGAAGTCACATACCCAACGTTTAAAGAGGCGGCATTAGCCCTTGGATTACTCTTCGATGACAGTGTTTGGAGAAAAACTTTATTGGATGCCTGTGTTCTCAATATGCCTGCACAGCTCCGTGACATGTTTGCATATATATGTGTCTTTGGTCCTCCTAATCATCCCCTGGAGTTGTGGCAAGAATTTAAACAACACTTCGTTCAAGATTACTGCTATGCCTATCACCCCGACACTGATGATTGTGAGCATTGTGAAGGATATGCCATGACTGATGTTGAACATGTTTTAAAATTTCATGCTAAACATTTTATTGATTTTAATCTGCCACGCCCAAAAAGAAAACCACACATTCGTCCTCAATACAACAAAGAAGAAGAGTTAGTAAGAGCACGTGAAATGAAAGTTACCTTAAATGATCAACAACGTTTGGCCTATACTGCAATCCATCAAGCTTTAGAGGATACAAGTGATAAGCCAAAGTGCTTTTTCCTTGACGGTCCAGGTGGAAGTGGGAAAACATATCTCTATCATCTATTGATTCATGAACTGAGAGGAGAAGGAGAAGTTGTCTCACCTGCAGCCAGTACAGGGATTGCTGCTAATCTATTGCAAGGAGGAAGAACTATCCATTCACTGTATGGCATACCAATACCAATTAATGAAACATCCGTTTCAAGAATCAAAAATGATACTGATGCGGCCCAACATTTGAAGACTACCAAACTCTTCATCATCGATGAGTCTACTATGTTGTCAAAATACGCTTTGCATGTAATTGATCAATTATTACGGGATGTCATGACAACTAATGTCTCCAAGAAAAATAAATTACCCTTTGGAGGGAAAGTCATTGTTCTGGGAGGAGACTTTCGGCAGTGTCTTCCTATCATCTCTCATGGAACAAGGACAGACATCGTAGAGAGCTGCATTAAATATTCATGACAATGGCAGCTTTTCAATCAATTGCCGCTCATTAACAACATGCGCTCCATTGATTTGGAATATAGCAATTGGTTAATTCAATTGGGAAATGGAGAATTGTCCAATGATTACAACCTTGGTGATGATGTCATTGAGATCCCGCAAGACATGATCTGCACTGGCTCTTTAATCTTGGATATATTTGGTGAAAACATTGTCATTGATGTGAATAATGACGAAAGTATTCAGAATGCTGCATCACATGCCATTCTTTGTCCCAAAAATGACGCTGTGGATTTGATCAATTCAAAAGTTATGGATTGTATTCCTGGAGAATACATTGAATATATGAGCCATGATTCCATTGATCCAGATGAGACGGAAAATCCCGAACAATATCCCGTGGAATTTCTAAATTCTCTAACACCAACAGGAATGCCTTCTCATCTCCTCAAATTAAAAGTTGGTACAATTATAATGCTTTTGCGTAATTTTAACAGCAGAAAAGGACTTTGCAACGGGACTCGCATGATTGTTATTGCTTTGTTTGACAACTTGATACAAGCAAAAGTAATTTCTGGCTCGGATGAAGGGAATGTAGTCTTCATTCCAAGAATTGATCTCTGTCCATCTGAGACTGGATTGCCTTTCAAACTAAGACGTCGGCAATTTCCCGTGAAGCCTGCCTTTGCCATGACCATAAATAAATCCCAAGGCCAAACATTGGAGAAAGTGGGGATTTATTTGCCAGAACCTGTTTTTGGTCATGGACAATTATATGTGGCTTTCTCACGTGTGAAGAGACGATGCAATGTGAAGGTGAAAGTGGTGGATTCATGCATTCAAGGCAAATTGCTGCCTAACAGTGAGAAAGTCTTCACCAAAAATATTGTCTATCGGAATATTTTGGGATGAACTTTTGCCTATTTTATTTTTTTACCTTTTCTATTTAAAAAAAAAAAAAAAAAAAATTAGTTTAGTATTTACATTTTCTGTTTTTTATGTACATAGTTTATACAATATTTGTGGAAAAACACATTTCAGATTTCATTGGAGATGTGTATCATTCTGAGTTTCTCACAGGGTGATAGAAACCACTATTTTAAGCTCCAGTACTCTACGTGCTGAGAGATTTGATTCTTATTCTTTAAAGGGAGAGGTTTTTGTGAACAGCTAAGAGACGGGTGGGACGGCTGTTCACACACATCTCATTAGCATGGTGTGTTCCACATGTTTAGATAGATAGGGACAAACATAAATTATTAATTAGATTCTACCACAACATTTTTCTTAGATTTTTTCACTTTGTTGAGGAATATACTAAATGATAATAATTGATCATGAAGGACTCACCAACAACATACTTGCTGTAATTTTCATAATTGCATATATGTAATTTGTACTTAACATGTGGTTTGTGCAGACAACATAGTTGCGGCAGTGTCATCCACATCAACTGCAGTCACCTGTGGTTAGTTAGTGGATGCATCTTATGCACCTGCTGTAGCTATGTTAACTCCATTTACCGTAGGTTAACTACAAGTTTTTTTGTTATTGCATGGATATTGCTGCAAGTCTGTAGCTGGTAACTCCTTCTGTATCAATTTACAAAATTTTATTATTTACATCACAATCCTGAAAAAAACTAAGAAAAATCCAGCCATAAAAAATAATCTAAATTATATCAATTCGGATTTAGTTAGAGTAGGTCCCACCAGGCGTAAGGGCATCTTGACGCGATTGGTGGGCTGACACAAACTGGCTGATACACACATTACTACTGTTAATTCATCAATTCAAATGATTGACACATTAAGTAATATTGCTTCTTTGTGTTCTATGACCCTTACAACATAATAGTTCAATTTTCCTTAAATGATATCAACCATACAAATATATGTAGTTGGTGTAAAGATGTCATTGGAATAATTGGATTATTATTTGAAAATCTTAAAAAATATTTAAAAATATTCTAGACACCCGATGCATTTGCATCGGGCTCACAGCTAGTGTTATAATATTCTGTGAAACACCTGTAGGGCCAAAGTGCTCATTACAACCCTAGATGAATTCCTTGAAGACTGTAGTATCAAAAAATGAATGAGGTCACTAGTTGCAGTTTTCTGCTCTACTAACACCTCAAGGGCTCTGCAAGTAAGGTGTGGTGGTTACAATCTATTCCAGCCAAATTTGCATACCAACAATTAATTAGCACACTGTACCCTTCTGAGCTGAGCCTTGTGCTCGAACAGTAGATTCCAAGCACATATGGGCATTGCCATGATGAGAAGAAAACACCAAAACTCTCAAAATGTAAAGTCCATTTTTGCCTATTTTTCCTTGGGAAATTGTGTGACAAATAGTGTAATCCATTTTCTCATATTACCCTTGTGAAAATAGAGCTGACAAACCCTGAGTCACACTCGCATCGCATCACCCGGAATGGTTGCCCGCTCTCCTGAATACGAGTATGCAGCTGCATAAAAATACATACAGCTGACACACACCTGTCCGGAGAGCAGGGCAACCATTCCGGGTGATGAAATGCGATACTGGCACGAGTCCTCTCGCAAGTGTGACTCCGGCCTAAGGGTGGAAACACACTATCCTACTTACATGCGAGTCTCTCGGACGAGACTGTCGTGACCCTGAACGGCCTCTCCCTCTCTGGACGAGAGTGTGATGCTGCACAAAAACAAAAGCAGCTGACACTCCCGTCCAGAGAGGGAGAGGCTGTTCAGAGTCACTGATCCGAGTCCCGTCCGAGAGACTCGCATGTAAGTAGGATCGTGTGTTTCCACCCTAAGGCTAAGTTCCCACTATGGTAGGAGTAATTGGTGCATTTTTGATCATCCAGATTTTCTGTCACATTAATTGCACCTATTAACTAGGTTACTTGTGTGTTTTTTATTGCATTTTTATTGCCACATTCAGAAGAAATTGTGCAACTAATATTTGTGGTCCATTTTCACTTTCTATCCTTGTCAAAATAAAAACATTTGGGGATGAATCAACAATTTAGTGGAAAAAATGTTTTTATTTTCATTTCACTTTGCATTCATTCTTGTGAAGCAGAAGGTTAACAAACTTTCTTATTGTTGTTTTGAATATTTAGATGAGTGTAGTTTTTAAAATGTAGTCAATTTGGAGTGTTTTCCAATACATTGTCCTCTCGGGCCTCACTCACATGAGCGTATGAATTGGACGAGTGCAATCAAATTCGGGATTAGAAAAAGATGTAGCGTGCTGCGAGTGGACAGTATGCAGAAATATTAACGTTTCTCTATCTTTTCCTATTGTACAGGTCTTAAATATTGACCTACATCTGGATGGCATCCGAGTGCTGGTTGATTTTTTTTACTGACCCAAATTTTGTATTGATGATTTTGATCAGACACATGGATCAATATCAGACATTTTTTTGCCATTTTGCCGAACTGCTCCGTGCGTGAAAAATCATGGACCAGTGAATTGTGTGGATAGCAATTGTACGCAAAAAAGGACACCTAAATAAGGCCTTAGAGACCATGGTCACTGTCACATGGTCAATCTGTCTACTTTAATCTATCTACAATCTAATCTATCTATTCTAATGTATCTAGCAATTTAATTTAATCAGTCTAGATATCTATCTATCTGCACAACATGTACTTTTGTTACTGACACCATAATGCAATTAAGCGGAGATCCTTTAAGATGATCATACAAATTTCAAAAACTTCAACTATGTCTTCTCAGGTTTGCCAATACTGTCAGGATAAAGAAAACTCTTCATTTTCCACATAAATTTAACTTTTATGATTTATTGGAAACAGTAAGTACCATGGAGATTATAATTTAAAGCATCTGCTTAACATGAATGGATAAATTAGTTTTATTATTTTTTCCTAGCGGACTCATATTTACTCTTGAATTGTCTCCAATTACTTCCATTCACACAAGAACCTATGGATAGAGGATGATTTATTCCTTTATATGCTTTGCAATAAGTACTAAAACATGATAAAGGCGTTATTTCATCTTGACAACTACCGTACTTGCCATATTAAGTGGTGTATTGTTGTTAGAGCCATGCCTACTTGTAAAGACTATAATAATTAGCACTAAATAAAAAGTCCCGAATCTCTGGAACCGAATTGCATATTTAAAGGGAACCTGCCACCTAATTTAGCACCCCTAACCTGTCACTATCTGTCCCTGCAGGTTCCTACTGCATTACTAATCATCCCTCTCTGATCTAAATTTGCATTATAAAAGTGCAAAAAAGCAATTAATAAACTTACATGTCCACCGTTGTGTGGGCGACCCTAGATGTCTGGCCGACAGGTGGCCAGCCTCTCCGGGTCCGCTCTCCCCCCACTTCACTGCTTCAATCACGCCCCAGTGGGTGTGATCATCCATTCAGGAGTGAGCTCTGATTTAAAATTCCCGCCTTCTTCTTCCAGGTATGACACGGTGCTGGCCCAGTCTCATTTCCGGTCCTGCACAGTGTGGTGGGTGTATTAGTGTACAGGCTGGCTCCGGAGCATGCTCATTGTGCATTCCGAAGCTGGCCTGTACACCCAATACACCCACTGCCAGAAATGAAGGAGGCGGGAGTTTTAAATCAGGGCTCACTCCTGACTGAATAATTACACCCACCAGGGCGTGATTGAAGCAGCAAGGTGGGGGAAGAGCGGACCCGGAGAGACTGCCAACCCGACAGCCAGCCATCTAGGAACACTTACACGACAGTGGACATGTAACTTTATAAATCGCTTTTTTGCACTTTTTATAATGCATATTTAGATCAGAGAGGGATGGTTAGTAATGTAGTAGGAAGCTGCAGGGTCGGTAGTGATAGGTTAGGGGGCTAAACTAGGTGACAGGTTCCCTTTAAGAATGGAAAAAAAAATTGGAACACTCAGTGAAGCAGTCGGATAAGAAATTAGCAGAAAGTGGTTAATTTTCACTCAATAACAAGTCCTCTTTAACCACTAATCTAAACAGTTGCACTTCTAAACATGAAGGATAAAAAATGAGACAAGTCTCTTTCGGATGTAATTGATTATGAAACTAGTCAAGTATATAGGTGGCAGCAATAAGACTCCAGACCACACCAACACAGGAAGCACAACAGAGATTATTCAGCTTCCAGTGACGAATCATCCTACAGGGACACAAGTGTAAGAACCAACATAGGGAATAATGCTACACAAGTAGGGACATATCCCAAGCAGAACAACCGACAGGAAACTGAGCAATCACCAGATCAAAGAACATCAATAATATACATACAGTTGAAACCATATGTTTACATACACTATCTGACATGAAATCAGTGTAAACCTTTCCTTTTCTAGGTCAATTAGGATTACCATAGTTATTAATATTTGCCAGAATAATGAGAGAATGTTTTAAGGCATTTTTATTACTTTCTTCAAAGTCACAAGTTCACATACACTAAGATTACTATGCCTTTAAATAATTTGGGACAACCCATATGATGATGTCATGTGTTTGAAAGCTTCTGATAGGTTCATTGGCAACATCTTAGTTAATTAAGGGCACACCTGTGGATTTATTTTAATGCAAACCTGAAACACACAGCTTCTTTGTGTAGTATCATTGTAAAGTCTAAAGTAATTAGCCAAGATATCAGAAAGAAAATTGTGTACTTGCAGTAGTTTGGTTCATTCTTGGGTGCAATATTCAGATACCTGAAGGTGCCTCATTCATCTGTACAAACAATCATAGGCAAATACAAACAAGATGGGGATGTCCAGCCATCATACTGCTCAGGAAAGAGATGGGTTCTGTGTCCTAGAGATGAATGTGCTTTCGTCCGACATGTGCATATTAACCCAATAACAGAAGCAAAAGACCTTGTGAAGATGATAGCAGAATCTGGTAAGATTGTGTTATTATCCACAGTGAAATGAGTACTGTATCAACATGGGCTGAGACGCTACTCTGGCAGGAAAAAGCCATTACTCTAAAAGAAGCATAAAAAAGCCAGATATTTTTTTGAAAATGCACACAGGCACACAAAGAACTACATTTTTGGAGACATGTCCTGTTGTCTGACTAAACAAAAATTGAATTGTTTGGGCATAATGACCATCGTTATGTTTGAAGGAGGAAGGAAGAAGCTTGGAAGCTTAAGAACACCATCCTAACTCTGAAACATGGGGGTGGCAACATGACATTGTGGGTTTGTTTTGCTGCAAGAGGGACTGGTACACTTCACCAAATAGATGACATAATTAGGAAAGAAGATTGTGTGGCAATAGTGAAGCAACATCTCAAGACTTCAGCCAAGAAGTTAAAACTTGGGCAGAAATGGGCCTTCCAAATGGACAATGACCCGAAGCATACTGCCAAACTGGTTAGAAGGTGGCTTAAGGATAACAAAGTCAATGTTTTGAAGAGGCTATCACAAAAACCTGATCTCAATCCTATTGAAATTTTATGGGCAAAGCTGAGAAGGCAGGTGTGATCGAGGCGACCTATTAAATATGGCTCAGTTACATGAGTTCTGTCAGGAAGAATGAACCCTAATTCCTACCAACTATTCTGAGAAGCTTGTAACTACATTGCCTTAGTTCTGAAAGACTTTAAAAAACTAAGTACCAACTTTAAAGGGACTAAACAACCTATCACTTACAATCTTTCCAATGAAAAGATAATCTGTACAAAGCCTGCAGAATAACACCTACATCATTGCAAAGCCAGCATATAGGATCTTAGGACCTGTCATCCAAAACAAATATGACTAGATCTAGAATATTGGGTCTTAGCTACATGATACTGTGTCACATCCATTTCTGAACATACTGTTGCAACCTCTGACCTTGTCACAAGATGGCGCTGCACCAATTGTGTGTGGCAATTCAGCTTTTAGATTGCTGAGACAAGTTGTCCCTTTCCTGCCCCCTGTGTTTTGCTGTAGTGAGTTGGTATGCAACTAGCTCTTTGCTGAGTGTCATGGCAGGGCTCCTTTCTGTATAAGCCCCTGGTCACTCAGATCTTTTGTTCCTGTATGCTATTTTGCTATTTTGTATATACTGTTATCTGATTACGGATTGCATTTTGATTATCCACTTGCCTTCTGATTTTGTCCCTGAAAATGAATAATTGTAATTTACCCAACGTGACAAACCCACTAGTTTGGTCCTCTGACCAGCAGCTTTTTAATGGAAGCAGTCCAGTGGACCCCATTGTAAGACTAGGTCCCTGTATGGGGGTTAAAGGGTGAAGGCCAGGGATCATCTTGTATCTGCCAGAAGGAGTAGCTTGCGCAAAGTCTGTCTGAGGTAACCTTTTTGAGCCCTTGGCCTCTGACAGCTGTTAAGGTTTACCTCTCTTAGCACTTGGTTGCACGATAAATGCACTAAGTTTGCC